>JBBMKE010156120.1:0-15719 GCA_037834125.1 Lippia alba | reverse complement strand
AAAGTGATTGAAGAAAAGTTAGCAAAGGAAAGAGAAGAGGATGCGATTAGGGAAGCAAAAATCATTGAGGAAGGAAACAACTAATTCGGGCCAAACATCCAACAAGTACAAGTCTTTCGGAGTTTTTACATGAAACATCGAAAACTTGATTAAAATTTATTTAACTTTGTTGTTAATGGTTTGAGAAACGTCATACTTTTAATTGGATAATTTGTAATATGATTGTGATATTATGTTAGATGTTAAAAGTATTTTGTTAGATGCTATCACTTTTATTTATTTGAATTAAACTTTTAATTGATTCATTAAAATAATATAGAAATTAAAAATAAAAAAATTAATTAAATATGAAATTATGAATCAATTGAATCAGTGACCGATACAATCGGTCACAAAAGAAAGCGTCATCCTGAATTGTAGAAAATTAGTGACCGATATCTGCGGTCACTGATTCGGACCGATTGGTGACCGCTAATCCTTTACAAATTTAGGACCGATTTATGTGCGGTCACTGAATTAGTGACCGATTAATGACTGATTTGACAAAGTTGATAATGTTATTAGTGACCGCTATTTTTCGTGTTAGTGACCGATATATCGGTCACTAATATTAGTGACCGCCATATATCGGTCACTAAAATATTAGTTACGAGGTTTTTACCAACCGGCCCCGATCGGTCACTAATGTCGATCAGTGACGATTATTATGGAATTAGTGACCGATTGGGCGGTCACTAGAACTGTTTTTTTTTTTTTTTTTTTTTTGTAGTGGATTTCTAATTCGATACAAAATTCTGTTCTTTCAAGGTCTTTCATTTAAATAATTCATTGTGCTTGATAACTCTCCGGGAGTCCCAATGATATATAAGTCATCAGCATATGCATCAACAAAAATAAATTTTTGATCCAAACCTCTTGATGAAGACACAATGATAAATAGAATCATTTCACTAAGGCGATTATACCATATGCGCCTAGATTGTTTTAATCCGTATAATGATCTTTGATATTTTTCCCGGGAACTTTTATATGCTTTAGGCATCTTGAAACCTTAAGGAATTTTCATATAAATTTCATTATCAAGTGATTTATATAAATATGTTGCAACAACGCCCATTAGATGCATATCAAGTCTTTTATCTACTGTCAGACTAATTAGATATCTAAAAGTGATTGCACCCACCACGGTAGAATAAGTTTCTTCATAATTAATGCCAGGTTTTTGTGGAAATCCTTGTGCCCGAAGTCATGCTTCATATTCATATAACTTTATTTTATTTATTATATTTACGTACAAATATCCACTTGTGCCCCACTGGCTTTACATTATCCAGAGTTTGGACTATTGGTCCATAAACTTCATGTTTAGAAAGTGAATTAAATTCTTCTTAAATTGCATCTTTCCATTTTGGCCAATCATTTCAATTTCTACATTCTTCAACAGATTTTGATTCAAGATCCTCATTTTTCTTGTAAAATATTTGTAGCTACATTATGTGCAAGGATATTGTCGACAATTGTATTCCTTCGGTTCCATTTCTATTTATGACATAACTAATTGAGATCTCTTCCTTTTTCATATTTACAGGTACTTGTACTTCTTCTAAAGTTTTATTTGTAATTATGTCTTGTTGAGCATTAGCCTCCTCACTGTTGATTATTTTGATCATTTGCTCATTTTCTTTTCCAATATTCTTATCTTTGGAACCGATTGATCTTCCTCGCTTCAGCGTGGTTTAAATTTATTTTCTTAAATAGATTGTCCTTCTGGACTTCAATTCTAATCGAAATATTTACATCTAGAATATAAAACTTGGTAACTCTTTTTGGGTCAGTAAATACATCTGCCAGTTTATTTGCAATATTTAGTAAATAAATTATCTTTTGAATCTCTTGTTCGCATTGTTTTGTTCGAGGATCTAAATGATTCAAAGATAATGTATTCCAAGTAATTTCTTTTCTTGGTTGTTTATTTTCTCCCCCCTAATGTTGGAAAAACTGTTTCATCAAAATGACAATCAGCAAACCTTGCTATAAATAAATTTCCAGTTATTAATTCAAGATATTAAATTATAGAAGGGAAATCATCTCCAACATAATTTTCCAATCTCCTTTGAGAATCATTTTTGTGCGTTGTGGTGGTGCAATAGAATCATATACCGTACATATATCTAAAAATTTTGAAATGGGAAATATTAGGCTCCTGACCAAAAGCCAATTTTAATTGGGAGAATTCATGGTAATTTATTTGTGTAATGTGCATAAGTGCTGCTACATATAATATAGCCTATCTCCATGTAGAGATAGGGAAATTTGTTTTCATAAGTAATGGTCTAGCTATTAATTTGGAGGCGTTTTAATAAGTGATTTTACTAAACAATTTTGTATTTGTATATGAGCAACAGACTTTCTACTTTTATCACATAAACTTACAATAATCATTAAAAGTCTGTAACATAAGCTCACTTGCATAATCAATAATGAAATGTTTGGGCTAATAATCTTGCAAAGACTAGGTTGCAAGTTCATAATCAACACACATGTGACCATCTAATAGATGCTTCAATTAAAATCATAAAGTACCTAAATGGTCCATGTGGTGGATGAATAGTCCCACATATGCCACTTAGAATATATTCAAAAAATGCAGGTGACTCAATTCCAACTTTAGTTAGTGATGATCTCATGACCAATTTACATCGAGAACAAGCAGTTCATGAGAATTTCTTATCTTGGGAATTTTATGGTTCTTTAATGAATGCCCATGTGAATTCTCATTAATTTCTCGCATCATAATTGATCCAAGGTTACTTGATTAATCATGCAAAATAATAAATGTATTTGGATTAGTAAACTTCTGGTTTACTATCGCATGTATTTCATTCATGCTAATATTTGTATACACAAACCAAAGGGAAGTGCCGGGTAATTCTTACAAGACATACTTTTTACCCGACAGAGTGTTAGTAATATAAAGATATTCAATCTTACCATCATTAGAAGTTTTAATGTGATATTCATTTCAGTGAATATCCTTGAAACTTGATAAGTTTCTTTGAGATTTACTAGAAAATAACACATCATCTATAATAAGTTTCGTTCCTTTAGGGAATATTATATTATCTTTCTCAAACTCTTCATAATTATTTTGTACTACCTTTACTTCTTTCATAAGTAAAGAAGAATACTTTTTATCTTTGTTGTAGAACTATCTGTGAGACATTTATTTTCGTTCGCATTTCATCCAATTGAATGTTGGGGAATATCCATAATCTTCAATTAACAAATAAAATAAATAAGTAGTGGGTTAACATAAAAAAAATTCAAAAACCATGATAACAGGAGTAAAACAAAGATAAAATAAAATCATTGTATTCCCTTCAATAATTAATTAGTTTATGATTTGATAGGAGATATTCATATCAATATATAAGTGTCATTGCAGTAATGACAATATTATTTATAGATATTAATATAATTAAAATTTTGATAATTTAATTAAGTACTCAATCCGACGTACTACGGATACTTGAGTCATCTTTCATGTTATGTGGATAAAGTCGAACTTTATAATCATTTTAATGGGGTATCTCCTTTATATCCTTTATACCACTTCCGGTGATGTGGAGAATTATAATTATAATCATGAGAGTGATCATAACACTCCTACCCCAATTCGTGCTTGTTGACTCATTTGTCTTCTTTATTTATGATTCATGTGTTGCCTTATCTCATTCACTTCAAGGAGTGATCAATCATTCATGATTTATCGATAACTTTATTAATTTTTTAATCACATGATACAAAAAATAATTTGAAATATTGTTCACATCTTTCTCATCAAAATTGCTACTTTGGGAGCATTATGAATTGCTACTTCGGGAGCATTATAAAATCAAAATTGAATTTTCCAATAAACTTTGATCGACCAAAGCTTCCATTATTTCAAACCGGTATAAAATAATATCGACATAATAATATTATCAATGTAACATCATTGTATATTTGATCTAATAAGTATACCAAGGAAGCAACCATCAAAAATTATGATATTGATATCAAGTAGTCGATCGATATACTATACAAATGATACTTGATCATTAAGTGTCGAAAACTAAAGTTTCATAAATTTGATGTTTCAAATTGAACGAACACATATATCACTGTGAACAAATGATAATTAATCAAAAAGTTTGCTCAATTAATCATAGGATCAATAATAGGGACTATGATTCCACTTTATAAATAATTATATTCAATTGAACCATCTATTATTTCAAGGAGGAATTAAACAAGACAAATCATCTGGTTATATGCAATATATAGTCCATATTTACCCAATAAATTAGAAAACTTTCACATCAATGTGGAAGACATATATTATCGGAACATGTAAAATAAATTGAAAACTTTCAATACTCTAAGAGATGATAATATAGTTGTATCGAAAATTAACTATCATATATAATCATGAATCAAGAGTATGATATATAAACTAAAGCCAATGCAACATAAACCATTTACAATTAGCAAAATATGTCATGGATACTGAAATTTTCATGTACTAATATATATGGAGGAACATGGATTAAAAAATGATTTTTCATACCAACAATATCATAAAATAGTTGGGACATCAAACGAACACGAATAATTGTTCTTATATACATTTATAAAGTTGTCCACATTGTTCGAACAAGCATTAAAGAATTTCAATATTCTTACTATTTCTTTTTGAAATCATATAAGACCAATAAATGGTAAACACAAATATCGCTGAGTATTTTTCTAACCAAAATATTTTTTGCTTCATTAAGAAATTGATGGAAAAGACATTCAAACATTTATACAATAAGTATAGAATAAACCATCATCGCAACAAACAGATATTTATTATCATCGTTTGATATATCATAAATAGTGCAACATATACAGTAAACAATTAAGAGAACAACATGCTCGCAAAATAACAAAATCACATAATTAACAAATAATTATTGATTAACTCAATTTTCAGCAGATTTCGATTTCACATAATTTTATATTATCGTAAGAGCATGAGATAATTAAAAGGTTATATTTATCTTATAAAAACTACTATAAGATCCGAGTATAATCTCACAAAAGATTAACATATAATTTGAGCATAATCGAAACAACAATTAGTACATATTTATGATTAACACCTAATTTTATTGAATTACAGTTTTGATAACAGAGATCTAAAATGAAATTTAGGCTCTGATATCATTGTAGGATCACATAATCAAACTAACCTTTTTTCGAAAGCGAATCTGATTGTTTTGCTTTTGTGTGGATTGTTTTATCAAATTGAATCTATCTCTAACCTTCAAGCTAATCGTGCTGATAACGTGTTATGAAACTATTGATTAAAAGCAAGAACAGTAACAGAATAAAACTAAGAGAATAGAGAGAGAAGAGAGGGATTTTATTAATTCTTGAGTGTATGTACAATGATCAATATGTCTCAATTTATAGGTACCGCAATACAAGAGAAAAGGAAAGGTTGTCTAATCAATACCTTAATCACGGATATCAATCGCATAAATAAAAGATTACACAATCAATGGACATTCATAATACTCATTATTTATAACAATATATTGTTATTTGTCGTTGAATATATATATATATATATATATATTACTCCATATTTTTATTTTTTCGATATACTATATTATCAAATTGGGTGAGCTGTTACTGTTTACTGTTATTGATTAACACCCTTGGGGTCAAACTTGGGAGAGTCAGGCCCAGTTATCATACAGACGGGACTATTGGGCAGCACGGGCCGACGGTAGGATCCTCTTTGTCCGATATCATACCGCAGGATTCAATTACATTTATATTCGGAGGTTGGTTGTAATGGAATTGAGTCGGTGTATTGACCCGGGCACGGGGTACACCTCCCGATACTGTTCTCGAGATGATGTCGACGACGTCTCGATCTTGTGGAGAAAAAAGAGATTTGTTTTGTTTTATTGATTTTTGGGAAGTAAAGGTTGGAGAATTCCTGCTCATCATTGCATCATTCAAATCATTTACTTTAACAAAATAATATTCTTTCAGCATGTTTAAATTTCTGTTATTTATCATTTCATATTGTTTATATATATATATATATATATATATTTGGCCTCAATAAGTCCTTTTGACTTACAACCCCCATCTATTCATTGCCTCAGTATAAGGCACCACATCAGCTTCAACGTCGGTAGGAGATCCTTTCCGTAGCAGGCATCACCTTCTGTCTAAAAGTGGTTTGTATAATATAGACCTGGTTGTACGATAGGGTTTTGAGACGTACTTTTCTTTTTGATCAGTTGTACTTTTGGGCCCTGATACCGTTCCGCCTATAACGTTAAGTTTATCTAATATATATACATTAGTGCTTCTGCTTACTCTTTTAGTTTGATACTACTTTTTCGCGGTGATCGTATTATATATTGAAAAAAAATAAATATGTAATACAGTCATCAGTGGGTCCCGATCATTATCTGATAGGTGTCTCACAAGCAGGCAGGTGTGAAAATTGGTCGAGAAGACCAAACAAAGACGGTTGGATGGAGTGCTACTTTGTTGGTTGAGGGAGAAAAAGGGGGGGGGGGGGAGAGAGAGAGAGAGGGAGGGAGGAGGAGGGGGAGGGGAAAGATAATAGTAAGAAGAAAATCGTATATGGAGTTAGAGGGTTGTCAAGGAGTTTATATAACCTACAAGTTAGTAAATATTATCAATAATAATTTTATGTTATAATTAATAAATAGATAATAATAACTAAATTTTTGTAAATACATTTTAATAGTAAGTTACTTAACTATCAAATACCAAAAAATCAGAAATTAAAATTAAAAAACTCCGATTTTCAATATACATGTTAAAATTTTCTATAAATATAAAAAAAAAGTATATAGATAAGTAATTAGTAGGACTTATAATATTGAATAAGTCAATTTAAGTGAATTTGCGGTTTTTTTAATTTGGTGGAACAACTTGTATACAAGTTGTCATTTTATATTTTGGGCTAAATACAGAAACCCCCCGTCCTTTCGTCGTCTTCGCACTTTCCCCCCTGTCCTTTCATTTTTGGCACTAAACCCCCTAACCTTTGAAAATCCTAACACTTGACCCCTTTGACCAAGGTTTTTACTATCGATTTATCCTCCGTCATGGCGATCCAAGTTCCAAGACCACCGCTATCGTGCGCGTCTCTCCAAGGAGAACAAAATCCATACCCCATCCGACCCTATTAGCTGCTAAACACTTCGTTTGTCGTGTGTCAACTTTGACTGATGATATCTTCTTCGTCGATTGTCGGATTTTGATTTTGAGACCAATGTAGTGTTCCTTGCGTCGAGAGCCTCAATTTGATATATCATATCAACACATTTGATATCAGCATCGGACAAATATGTTTTGGTAAAGTTTTTTAGAAGGGGCTAACTGTTAAGATTTTCAAAGGTTAGGGGGTTTAGTGCCAAAAATGAAAGGACAGGGGGGAAAGTGCCAAGACGACGAAAGGACGGGGTTTCTGTGTTTAGCCCTTATATTTTAGACTAAGTTCAAATAACACTATTTATTTATTCTAAAGTATTCCTTAAAAATATTTATTTATGTAAACAAGATAAGTTACAAAGTAGAAATAAGATTAAAGAAAATAAGAGCAATTTTACAAATCAAATTAAGTATATAAAATTAAATAAAAATTAAAAAATAAATTATACTCTAATTTTATCGTATTAATTTTATAATTTATCTTATTATTTTTTATATATCCATGAGTGAGAGTCTATGATACATAGATAAAAATATAATACAATATAAATTAGTTTTTAAATTTATAAATATGTGAGAAATGACAAAAATGTTACCCGACACGAATATGACACGACACAACACGATAAAATAATATTTTTAAAAATATTTATGCATCATATATGAGTATGAATTTAAAAGTATAAATTTTTTATTTGTATATATTCTTTAACCATTAAAAAGTAAGTTTTAATTGAGATCTCATTATTCTATTTAAAAGTTAAAAGTTAATATTTTGAATAATATTTATTTTAAAATTTTAATTATTAAAAATATTTAAATAAACTGAAAACTTAATGTGCAAACGCACATTGTTTTCACTAATATGTTTAAGAAAGTCAAAAAAAGGCACTCATAATCAAGGAGGTCTACTTAACAATTTGAAATTAAGCTTAGTATATCAAAATGGAGTTCAATAAGTATCCGCCCTGTGTGTCGTTTGGGTGTGGAACCATCGTCGGTAAGCCAGGTATATACAAAGAAAACTGACTAGAGCTTGTTCGCGTTAATCAAGCAGAAGCGAGCACTGTAATCACTCGAGACAATTCGACGGTGACCGTCGTGGTTATTACTGAAGGCTAGCGGAATATTGACGATTTTTGCTGCAACAGAGTCTGGCTTTTTGTTGATAAGAATGGCAAGGTTGCTGTAACACCCAAACGCGAGACGCCACATTTTCCGCACCGAGACCCGACCCTCATATAAAATGGGCAATCTATACACGAGTCAAATCACGGCCAACGGGAACTTCACACACTCGCTATGCTAGGCGGGCTAACCCTTGAACCAAATATTAACCAACAACCTCAATAAATCAGAGTAATGCAAAGGAAAGCGGAAGCATTAATTACATAACATGTACAATGAGCTGCAAGCTCCAAAATTCATAATTCACAACAAGTCATGGCCTTCGCAGCCTCAAGATTCATGAGCGTTCGAATATACAATAAACAGGATAATATGAGTGTGTGTACAAAAACCAACATGCTAGACCCAAATGCAAGACTCCCTAGACTTGTATTCCCGCCTAGCATGAACCAACCTGCAGCAAAAGACTGAAACAATACCGGGTTCAATCCAAAAAAGATTGGTGGGTATAAAACAAGGCATAATATAAATATATCACGGTATTGAAACACGTTCATGCAAGTTATAATCCCAATTGAAGTTTTAGAAAAATTTCCCAAGCGGGCAAGAAAAGAAAGCATCTATGGGATTATAACTCTCAATTTCGATTAATTAGTAAGTCATTCATAGCCGGTGAGTGGGCGTGTACAATCTCCAACCTTCTCCTCATGTGTATTCATTATTCATTTATACATACATTTTCATGCAATCATTCTTTTGTGCACATACATTCGAATCCATGACATTCGATCAAATACTACTTCTTCCTCCGGGTGATGGGCAGGTTTGCAAGACCTGGCCATCCATTCATTATGGCTAGTGGGGTACATGAATCCCCAAAATTCCGGTTAGCCCTTTCTCATTAAAACACCTAACGAGATCGTTTTCGCCGTAATTAGTTGGAACTAGTATGAGGGATCACCATCAGCCCTTGCCTTCCCGGATAGACACTCACACTAAGTCCCAGTGGCCCGTGTACATTCATGGTCTCGCCAAAACATTTGGCAGGATATTCAATTAAAAAGGGCTTTGCGTTCGAAATCATTTACTCAATGAAAGACTCGATACATAAATGTATAATTTTGGCTTAAAACTTTGCACGTAAGGGATATATCGGGTCACATTAGCTAACAGAAGAAAAACCCACCTTACAAGACCAAAAAGGAAAGCAAATGAGCTCAGAGATTGCCCTCGCCTCCGACAGGACCGGTATCTGTGCAAAAGAAGTGAAGTGGAACGCATGAGGACCATATATGACGTACGATAACATCATGCATATGATATGAGATGCACATGAGATTAAATAAGGTAATGGAGATGCAATCATGTACCAATTCGATCATTCATGTTCATTCAAGGTAATATCTTGCATATATCCAATCAATTCAAGCCAACGTTCTCACATAACATTCATAACACATAATTCATCAAGTAAATAGGCTAATTGAATCATAAAAGAACCGAGGGAAACAAATGAATCACGAGAGAAAACGAAGCAAACATATATGCAAGAGGCAATAATGTCGCGCGGTCGTGCGCAGTTTTAGTGTAAATACCGCGCGACCGTGCGGTATTATTTTTCCTCTAATTCTAACTTTCCGCATGGCCGTGTGAGCTTCAAGAACAAAATCCACACGACCGTGCTGTATTTCTGTCAAAATTTTCCAAACTCGAACTTTCCGCGCAGCCGTGCACATTTTATGAACAAATGCCGCAAGGTCGTACGGCCCCTGTTTCAACGAAAATGAAGTGCAGCAACAAGCATGAATCCACCAAGCCAATCAAACAACAATTAAAACAAGTTTTAGGCACCAAGAGCTCTACAAACCAATACCAAAACATGCTCAAAGTGTTACCAAAGCTCAATCAAGCTTGAGAGATAAAAATGATCACATTTCTCCAACTTCATTCAAAATTCATTAATGGTAACTCATAAATGCTTCAACTAATCATCATTATGGATCCATACAACAATTAATGAATGTCATGTGATCATTTTCCACATAAGAAACTCAAGAAAACACCAAAGCTCATACATGATCACCAACTTGGGTTCAAACCCTCATATAAGCCCATATACTCAAATCCAAAGCAAACCTTAATCAATTCATGCATATAATGACTTAAATGAAAGAGGGAGGAATGCCATGCAGCAATCTATACTCACATATGAAAGAAAGCAAGAGATGGAAATGGTTGATCAATGAAGGTGATGATGAATAGTGCCAATTTTCCCTTTTCTCTTCTTGATCTCAGTTTGGCTTCAGCTTTTGGAGGGTTTGGGGTGTTTAATTTGAAATAAAATTACTAAGGGCTGATAAAGGAATGAGTAAGGGACACATGGGCTCAAATTTCATGTAATTTGGTTAAGTATTGGGGGTGTTATGGTCATTTTAGTGAATAAGGGTCTTTTAGGCGCGAGAGTGGTTTCTGGGTTGGTTTCAGGGTTCCAAACGAGTTCCAAATTAAAAACCGAGTACACATACACATTCATAACACATAAAACTACCACATACTTAAATTTCACGAAATTCCAAATTAAACTCATATATTATCGGCAATCAAACACGTTGATCATGCGCAAATACGTTCAAGTGTCCATTCTCAATTTCATTCAAATAACTCAATATTCATAAAGAATTTAAAATAATTTAAAATTAATAAGAAAATACACAGATAAATATAAATTTAAATACGCACGTAATATCACATAATCTATACATGTACGGATGAAAATTCGGGGCATTACAGCTGCAAAGAAGCCGGTCGTTGAATAGAAGAACAATAAATATATTATGGAGATTGAAAATTGATCCATCTACATGAATTCTAAAGCAATACTACAGCTTAGGTTGTTTGAATTCTACAATAAAATTATGAAATTATGAATACAATGAGATTAATGGTGATGTTTTTTCTAAGTGGTTTGCTTTGATTTAATTCTTTTATTTTTGAATTTAGTTTACGAATTATTTTATCATATATACTCTCTCTCTTTTTTCTTTCTTTTTTTCTTTTTTTTTTTGGCATATATACTCTTTGAACTTAGTTATTGTATTTAATTGATTATTTTAGAAATTACAAAAATTCAAGTTAACACGTCGGAAAAGGAAGAGAGAGACAAAAGAAAAAGATTTAAAAAATGTTCCCAGATGACCCCAATGATGCTTCTCTTCTCTCTCCTATATTTTATGTGTGTGGATGCTTGATCATTGTTCTTATTCCATGTGTTCTCTTTTATCTCTCTCTTCCCTCACATCTATTTTGTATATGTCGATTCTTAATTATTATTCTTATTAATTTTAAAACCCTTTATTGTGTTAGCTAAGTGTTCTAATTGTCATTATTATCCTTTCCGATTATTATTACTTGCATGATACTTTCACAGAATTCCTTGTACGTTCAAGTTCTCCCTCAATCATGGACACTAGATCTGTTTGTCAAATAGTGCGAATACATCCACTCTTCTGTTCGTATATCTTACTCGCGCTCTTGCTCCGTCCAAACTGAACCTTGGGCTTGGGCACCTCTTGAGCCTAATGGGTATAAAACCAACGTATATATATGTATTATAGTTCATTCAATATGCATTTGTACGTTGCACCAAAAAAAAAAAAACATGCATATGTATGTACTTTTCCAATTCTTTTTTAAGTTCGATTCCAATTCTTCTGCAAATCCTAGTGGAATGGTACAATTGCCTTAAAACTATTTTACTGAACATGAAAAGGTTTTTACATGTCAATTTCGGTGATTAGTTTTGACTTTTGTGGGGTTCTTACATGCATGTCAATACTGATGCTTTTGTCGAAATTGAATATGTTATATTGGGAAAAAATAACAGTTCTATTTAAATTGGTTTTTGAGAAATTACAAAGTTCAAAGTTATTATTCAGTTGAGTTGTAACATGAAATTATATCTATACTATAATATATTTGATAACGATATTTGACTTCAATTAATGGCAACGCCCAAATTTAAATAAAATTCATGAAATTCAAATTTATATCTCCTTTTTCTTAAAATAGTTTAATTTTAATAAAAAAGTTTATCTACTGATATTATTTACAAATCTATCTATCTATCTATCTATCTTATAAAAGTGCGACCTGACTTTTTGATTTCTTATAAAATACGGATGGTCTACAATAAATGTGCATACATATTATAAATTAGTAATTTAACTATATAAAAAAGTACTTATTAGCTTATTATAGGATTCTTGGTAGGATTAAAAATTCTTCAACTTATCAAAAATAGAAATATAATTCAACAAGGACTGTTTTAATATTACTATATTAATTAATTGTATTCAAAGCTTATAACATAAGTTGTCCATTTTTTAATTTAAGGTTTATAATTTAAAATGTTATAATAAGATATATCTAACAAATTGAAAAACAACAAATTAATTCACTTTATAATTTTAATAAATTTTGATAATTATGTAAAATAAAGTATGATCTAAATTGAATCAGTTAAATAAGATAACTTTCAATAAGTCAATCCTAAAGTAATTCTAATTATATAAGTCCATAATTCTAATTATTTAAGTTCATAAACTTTCTTATATAATCATATTATAATTCTGTAAACATATCTCATTAACAAAATAATATAATTGAATGATTTATATAAAATATTTTTTCAATTAACTAATATTAATATAATTATAATTATCTAAAAAGTCAGTTATCAAAATTTTCATGTGCAGACGAGGTTATTTGATATAATAAACAAAGCATGTTTTTATTATTTTATTTATGTTTTACGTAGTTATCAATTGTTAATTGCATCATTTAGTGTTGATGATTTGAAAGACATTACGAATTTTTTTGGAATGTTATAAAACTTAAAGTATCAATTATTCAGTAAGGAGATTTTTTAAAAGGTGGTTGCACATATTCATGCAATAAAGTTTCAAAAGAAATACTTGTCACGTGCTAATATTTTGAAATTTTTGGGTCAAAATATAAAATACAACACGCAATCAACTTTTTCAATTTATGTTTGTCGAATTTTTTGATTAAGAAAATTATCCCCAACTTTATGAGTGAGTTATGAAATAAATGGTGCATGAATCATGTGGATGACAAAACTTAAATAATTTTTGTATGATGGATGGAGATAGAGAATGTAAATATCGTTAATCAGGTTCATATTATGAAAACACAAAACAAGGTAAAGATGGATATCCGATTAGTGGAAGGAGAAGAATCGGAATGATGGTCCAAGTTCGCAATAAACAACTTTATAACCAATGTGTAGTACCTTATAATCCATAACTCTTATTATGTATAATTCTCACATTAATGTCGGGATTTTCTTAGAGTGACAATTGTGAAGTATATTTACAAAGGACATAACAAATTGTGAAATATGTTTACAAATTATGTTGCATGGATAATTACACGGCGACACGGACACGACATGACACGGATACGGCGATCCAGATTTTTTTGTGAATTTTCCACGTGAGAAGTGTCGGACACTTGTGTCCGACAGGACACGACACGACAAAATGATATTTTTAGAATTGTCGTTGCATTAGAGTTTACAAATATCTTTACCAAGGACTTAGGACCATTGCTCTAGAACAATGGTCATTGAACATTTTTCAATGTGTTCGAAAATAAAAAAAGTGAAAAAATTATTTACAAAACTTTCTAGAGCATTATGTATGAGAAATTAATGTAAATATTCGAAAGAACTGGAGAAAGAATTGATGACAAAATATAACAAACTATTACAACAAAAAAATATTATTTAGTTTTAAAAGTTAGGAATTAATTGGTTTTACTTTTGGGATAAACATAAACATTTCTTTCATCTCTCACCCATAATGAGGAGAAAGAGGCATCAGATAAATGTTCTCATAGTAGGCGATGAATAGGTAACCAATAATGACCAACTAAAGCAACACATTTGAGAGTAATACACCAAACTATTCAGTGAATATACTATCAAAGAGGTGATGAGTATTGGTATTAACTTGCACCAACGAACCCTAAGGTGGTAGTGAAAAAATAACTTGGCAAGAACGACCTTAAATGAGAAAATCTTAAGGGTAGTGAAGAGCATGCATCCGTACAAAGCGCTATCAATTATAATACGCACATCACCTACTTTTTTAAGCATACTTTTTTCAAACCTATTAAGATATTAAGAGACGCAATGGTGAAATTATTCAATAATTGCATAGAGAGAGAGATCAATTCCTAAGAATGCTTATAATATATTTATTTATCTAAATTTGAAAGTTAATTCTCCAAAAAATAAACGAGATTCAGCTCATTACATTGCGTAACGTATTGCTCAAAATTATCATCAAGATGATTATACTCCGTTTAAACTGTATATCAAAGAATTCTTTTTTTTTTTACTTTTGAATAAATAGCAATATTTCTCATTGTTAAAGTATATAAAACGCGTTTCATCGTCGCGTTCCTTTTTTTCTATTTTTTCTTTAACATGTTACCATACTTTTCATTTAATTTTAGAAAACTAATAAGGACCAAACTCAGCCCAACCATTAAATGAGCCAACAGAAAGACAAGTCATGCCATGAATGTAAAAGAAAGGTACTCTGCAACAATAAAGACGAGAAAAATTCATGGGTGCTTGAGTGTCATTTTCTCAGCCTTAGTGCTCACCATTCGATATAATCGTGATAATAAAATCAATCATAAAAAAGAACTGTTCTAATAAATAACCCATTCTCATTCCTAAACATTATCTCATCTCATAGCATAGTTTTTCACAAAATGGAGCTTCTAAAACCCTTCCCCTCACTACAAGAAAAAACCCTTTTCCCAACGCCACTTTTGCTTACACTTGTAAAACCGTAAGTATTAAACTTTTCACTACGGTTTTTTGTGTGTAGTCTTAAAATTTTATAAAAGACTACGGTATACACCAGAACCGTAGGGAATAACTGATTATTGCTTACAAAAGTACAATCGTAAGGAATAAAATTTTAAACAACTACATTTTTAATCCAAACCGTAATCAATACTTTGTTATTGCTTACACTTCTACAAATGTAGTTAATAAGTTTATTAAAAGACTACAGTTCTCACTAAACCGTAAGCAAAGAACAAAGTATTGCTTACGATTATATAACCGTAACTAATAAATTTATTAAAGCCTACAATAATAAAAGAAACCGTAAGTAATACAATTTTTAAAGACTACATTAAAATTAATAGCGTAAGCGATGCTTAATCATTTATAATTTGAGTATTTAAATATTTTTATA
>JBBMKE010156009.1:0-15721 GCA_037834125.1 Lippia alba | reverse complement strand
TTCTTCAACATTATACCTAAACAACTCAAACAATCAACCAACCTAAGCTAAAATTTAAAAATCAAACCCACCCCCATATGCATTCCCAAAAACATCACACAAAAAAAAAGAGCTTAAATCCCCAACCCAAACAAGAAACACTGCTTCTTCACTCAGTATGGATGAATTTACTGACCTTGCAATGTAGTATATTCGGCGAAGAGGGGCCTCACAACTGGGTTCTTGTCTCAGTTCTTGGGGAGCTTCTGAATGCCATGTCAAGAAGATAATGTCAATCCTCCAGATGTGAAAACCTAAAAAGGGAAAATCAAAGTTTAGGGTTTCATACTCACCTTAAAAAGGAGGATTCCGCACGCGGGATAACCTACTGCCGGAGGTCCACACCTTCATCGCTGGTGTCGGTGGAGTCAAAGCCAAGAATTTGTCAAAAATTCTTAGCTACTGGACTTGTTCGAATTCGGTGAATGTCCAATATCTCCTCTTCAGGTGAAAATATGGTAAAATTGGAAAGTTTACACTCCAATTTCAAGATGGAAACGGAAAGTGAAGCTTTCCCTCCGATTTTGTTCCCTCGAATTCTTCCCTCATTTGTCTGAAAATTTTTCCTCCGATTTTTCAGCTGAAAAGAGGAACACGTTTTCATTTATTCAACTCTATTAGGGCGCTATTAGTTAAAAGCATCATAATATCACATGATATTAAGACGCTTTTATAATAGCGCCTTAATAGATCCACCATATTGTGACCTTAGTTCTAAAATGTCCTAACAGTATCGGTTCATTTATTAATATATTCAAGATATACTCATTTCATAAATTAAAATAATTTTAAAATACAAATTTAAAAAAAAAACGTCTCAACAGGTCATATTTGGAGACGACAAAATTAAAGCGTCATAACAGGGCGTGATAACAGGCTGTTTTTTCTAGTAGTGCATCAAAATCTTAAAATCCACATATAAACACATACCTTGTATGCAAATGGAGTGAAATGGAGGGAATGGGATGGCTTCTTGGCTTGATTTCTAGAGTTGGAATGAAGGAAAAATCACTTGGCTCCTTGGTTCTTGGATGGCTTGATCAATGGAGGAAGAAACAAAGGTTTGGTTGCTCTTGGATTTGGAAGAAATGAAGAATGAAGGGAATGTGTGTGTTCAAGTGTGTATATGTCGGGTATGAGTGTGTCTAAGAGTGGGGAAATTGCGCAATGGTCCTCAATAAATTTAAAATGATGCGAAGTGGTATGTAAGGTATGAAATGTTACAATTAAGTAATGAAATGAATGCACGAACAAGACTCGAAAATTACCAAATAAAGCATATAAAAGCAAGTCAAGTAATTCACAAGAAATACGTACAAAATACACAATGAGGAAAATTAAATATGCAAAAAAAGTACGAAAAGAAATTAAATAAAATCCTAACTCTCAAAACCCTCGCGCATGGCGTGCGTATCTATACGGACGAGAAGTCGGGGCGTCACAAAATTATAATCTAAAAAAATCATTATCTTATTTTTTCAACTGAACGATTCATTGTTTGCACGAATGGAGCTCGCCATCTTGAGCAGAACGATTTTTTCACTCAGAATACTTCTTGGAAAAATTTGTTCCATCAGCCCTTATAGTAGTTTAGGAGTGATCTTCTTCTCGTAGCTTGTCTTCACAAAGTTCCCTCTAATCTTTCAAGACTTAAAATGCGAAGTCCTCCAGAGCAATAGTGCACAACCACGACCATGATCCGAATAGTGAGGATGCAAGTTCTATATTCGGTGTGTAGGCTTCCTAGGGTTTAGTGTATAATTTTTGGAGAAGGAGAAATTGTGCACATCATCCCATGGGGTTCGAACCACTCATATATATAAGGCTAAGGTCCGAACCCCCTTTCCTTTGTGGAAAAGGATTCCTTGCTTGGAGACTAAGTCTCTTACTTTGACCAAGAGTCCTCCTCACGACCAACTTATCAAATAAGAATAATATCTCACTCTCTTAGATATTTTATTTTTACTTTATTTATTAAATAATAAATAACTTGAAGACCTATGATGCATGGACACGGACACGGCGACACGGACATGACACAACACGGATACGGTGACACGGATTTTTTTTTGAATTTCCAACGTGAGGAGTATCGGACACAGTGTCGAACATGCGTGTCCGACACGACATGACATGACAAAATAATATTTTTAGAAGTGTCGGTGCATTAGAGTTGAAGACTAATAATTAATTAATTCACAATTAATTATTTATTAGACTTTATTTTTTCCAAATTGGGACTTTAATATTAATTCGAAATTAAATCAAAGTCCATTAAATAAATAATTAACACATTTAAATATTTAACTTATACACATACACATGACACATGTTATATATGACATGTGTCACTTACACATGACTCACACGTGTATACCCAATCAATCACATATTGATCCGATCAACTCGTTTAATCGATTCAAGCCTTAACCCACGTGACCGGGTTGTTGTATGTGACCCTCTAGGTTCTTAATTCAATTAGCAGTGACCCTAATTAATTAATTTCCTAATTAATTAATCAGTCCACATATTAAACAACCATAGTCTAGCAACATGTGTTTAACCCCTAGCTGAATAAGAATGTCTTGATTCGACAGAATCTTTAAGTCATTGATTAGTGTGAGATACAATCCTCCTACATCCCATCTCTCAACTAAGATCTAGGACAAGGGAATAATTAGAACCCTAATAGTCTCGGTCTTAAAGCTAAGTTCATTTCATATCCATTTGATCTCAATCCAAGAAACTCTTTTCTTGATGTCTTGATCTACTGCCTTGGCCAAGGACTCCATATGGTATATGAATGACTTATACAATAAGAGATCAACTTGTTGTTGCAAGTGTAGGTCCTTTATCGATTCTCATATACTTTCGTGAGTCACTTGTGCAGCCCCAACATAAGCCTTGAATCTGTTGTCTTTAGTTGGCACCCTTTAAAGCTTATATCAAAGAATACAGAGTTAACTCACAAATTATCAATGGAATCTCAAGTCTAAGGATCAATTAATCACATCAATGACTCGTGAGATATTTTCTAATCTGGAAGTTTTCATTTCCTAAAATAGAAACTTTCTTTCCCATTTAGGAATCTTCTCACACGGGACACCTCAGTGTACCTACTTAGAATAAGTAAGCACCACCATATATCATGCATGTATCAATAATACACTTTCCACCCCATGAAACAAGGTGGTCCTTCTTAAGGACGCGATCATATGAGCAAGCGTCAAGTGAACCAAGTTGACACTCCCACTATATATGTGCACGTAAAGAAACACACAAAACATGTATTGGCATATAAAGAAGTGTTTGCCTAGGATATAAATTAATCGTATATTATTTAAAGATTGTCTGTGATATAAGGAAAGTCCCAAAATAGATTATGACTAATCGACTTTCTAGGGTACCTTTCTAGTAACCTATATCAATAAAATCAGATGCATACAACATATCGAGGATCTATCGCATAAAAAATAATTAGATCTCACAAATCATCACGTAAATCCTGGAAATAACTTAACTAGAATAAGATTACGAGCTACTGTTCATATTCACTAAATACTCAGCCTATCAAAGTGCTTAACAACTGGAAATAAACAAACTAAAGTAAGCTACAAAAGAATGATTAAAGGTCTTCACAAACTATCCATCAAATTCAACTAAAAGAGAAAGGAAAGAGGGATTTCTTGCTCTGATCAAAACACGGCATTTAGCCCCATTTTTGTTGTTTTCCAGCAGCTGCTGCTGCTGTGTACTTCCTCTTCCAAGCCCCTAAGCTGAATGTTGAACCCTTTGCCTTGTAATTAGCTTATACGAGCTATCCTTGCAAGTAGGGCACACATCCCAAGTTAAAGAGCCTTTGCAAGTCCCCAAATCACCAACTTTAGTCTTGAGACGCACAAACTGACATGAAAAAGCTGGAAGTGGGTTTAATTGCCAAAAATTAAAGTCAGACGAAATTGTTGACTTTGGTGAGGTGTCTGCTACGTCATCCTTAGCTTAAGACATGGTCATAGCTTAAGGATCATAGCTCAGGTCTTTTTCTGCACCTATAACACTTCTTTAATCTAAATTCTGCACAATCCATCATTTCAATTAATTAGACCTGCAAAGCTATATTTAAGAATAATTAAGTATATTTTCAGTCAAAAGTATATTTTCAGTTAAATACACATGGGAATATTAAGAAAATTAAAACATTAATTAAACACTAACAAATCCCCCTATACTTAGACTTTGCTTGCCCTCAAGCAAACTGCAACTAGACTTCAAAAATAGAGGTCATCCTCTAACCGTTACAACACCACAATTCATCAATGAGAAAACGTGAACACTAGAATGAGTTTGATAACAAGTCTCCACAGCCTTTCAAAATGGAAAAGAACAAATTTGAAGTGTTTAAGTTGCGGGAGAATGTTAAGGAATTTTAGAGTCCAATTAATCATGCAGATTTACCTTGTAGCAATTACAACATGTGATCAAAATATGGTCATTTCAGACTGTCTAAATTCAAAAGATTTAAAAAGTGAGGGTTTCAATTTAGCACCAAAATTCAAAACTTTGTCTATTTCAGGTGTCATAATACCACTTTGGTAATATATAACTATTCCTAGACTGCACATGGTGTATTGCTCATAGCCACCAAATTCCAGTTTATAATTTGCTTTCAGCTTTATAGGTGAACAGCGGAGTGAAATGACAGATTGCATCAAGCAAATGGTTGTGACAGCCTTATTCAGAGACAAATGGCTTTAAAAGCCTTATTCAGAAGATAATGTCATTACAACCTTATTCAGGACCCTTAATAACATTCATAACATTAATATTCAACATCATTCTTCATTTTTTAGACAATCCAAAAATTGCACATTTTTTCACACATGAAGGTCCAATTTTACTGCATGCATCTTTAAGTTTTCGACCATTAATCTAAATTCATAAACATTCTCCATCAGAGCAAAAATACTTATAAATTTGTTAAATTCCAAAAATTAGACATGGAAATTCATGTTATTTCAACCCATTTTTCATGTTCACAAACTCTTAAATCAAAATATGCTGCACATGATCAGATTCAAAGTACAAAAGACTTCACAAAAACAAACCAAAAGGACTAAGGACCTAAGCAAAAAAAAAGCTAAAAACTAAACTACTAACTGACAACTTAACAACTAACAATTAGGCTATCGAACTAGGCAGAAATAAGATAGGACCAGTTAAACAAACATGCAAAACAATAATCCACATACGCTTTTCAATAATAATCCAGTCAAAATATTCACAAACTCTCCCCCACACTTATCCTACATTATCCTCAATGTATAAGTAAAGAAAAAGTAAGTACATAAGGACTTCCCTGAATGAATTTACTAGGGCTGTATGGAGTCCTTGAGGCGTAAGGGATGATCATCCTTAATGGTCTGGATCCTGGGAATCCTATTTCTGCCAGAATCTGAAAATAACACAAAAAGGGGTCCTTTGTCTAGAAATATAGAGAAACTAGAACTAAAAAACAGTAAATAAAAAAGAATTGGGTTGCCTCCCAAAAAGTGCCCTTGTTTAACGTTCTAGGCTAGACGATGTGTTGCATCACTTGACTTCAATTGAAATCCTTCATATCTTTCATGGGAAAACCTGTATAAAATCCCTTCAAATAATATATGTTTAATATTAACATGTCTTCATCATCTTGGCAACAGAAACAGCCTATATGATAAAGCAACATGTGAGTATATAGAGAAGCTCTCTTCTATTTAGAACTCAACTTATTAGGAAATAGGCTAAATAATGATTGACAAAATAACCACTTAGCTCCATCAAAGCAAGATTTCCTAAAAAGCAAATGAGATTGAGAGCTGAAAACATCTTTATCACCAAATCTTAGCTCAAAAGATGCTCCACATGGAAAGGGAATAACAAAATCTATGGCATTTAAACAAAACAACTCACTAGGAGGCTTTATGGAATCAAACATAGTGAATTCGACAACATTTCCATTAAATTCCATTGTGAGTGTGTGATCAAACTCATTGATTTTGTTTTAGATATTGCAAGAAAGGGCTTTCCTAACAAGACATCAAATGAGTTATCAATTACTTAGAAGTCAATGAGAAAATTCATGCCATCAACTTGAATTAAAATATTTTCTAATATGCCCTTAGGATAAACAATCTTTCCATCAAAGAGCTGAATGATCATTCCTGTTTTTCTCATAGATTTAATATGCAATTGTGAGCAAATAAACAAAGGTATCAACTTAATCGAGGAACTATAATCACACAAGGCTCTATCAATTCCAATAGTTCCTATTTTACATGAAAGTGCAAATAAAATCTTGGTCATCACTCACTTGAGGTATCTTTACTTGAAGGATATCACAGAAATGCTTTCCTATACTTACCTTCCCATAAAAATGTATGTTTTCCTTAGTTGAACACAATTCTTCAAGAGAATTCATGTATTGAGACATAAATTTAATTACGTCAAGTAATTGAACATTTTCCTCAACATTATAAAATACATTTAAATCTGACTTCTCCTTTTGAAACTTTGTATACCTTTATGGAATTGGGTGTGGGCTGATCAATGATTGAAATTGTACAGTAGGTCCAAATTCTTCACCTGACTTCAAGCCATGATCATTCTTTAAGCTCAGGTCTGTTGTACAATCTTGCTCTGTTTCTTTATCAGCTTTCTGGATTGCTGTATTATGCTTTGTTTTAGCCCATGCTTCCTGTTCAAACTCTAGTTTACTCTTCAACTCAGTTACTGAAGATGTTAATTGACTCAACTCATTCCTCAAGCCTTGAATGCACAATTAGAATTCTTACATATTATTCCTTGTCTCCTGCTGGAATTGCTATGTGTTAGTCATAAATGCTTTAAACATTTCCTCAAGAGACGTACCTGAGTTGGTTGATGGATGTTGTTGTGGTGGCTAAGATGCATTTGATGAGTGATTAAAATGATGACCATTCCACCCATAACTACAAGAGTTCAAGCTCGTGTCATATTCATTCTTTGGTGTGGGAAGAAGACTCTCATCAAGTAGTGGATACATTTCAATTTATGAGGTCCCATACACACTCCACATTGATCATTTACGGGCTGCAAATGAGAAAAGGGATCATCAAGGAGCAAAGGACATCCGTTAGTTGGATGGTCACCGATGCAAATTCCATAAACTTCATTTTGAGAGCTTTTATCCATCTCTGACAGCATCTTGTTCCCCAAAACTGACTTCTCTGCACAAGAAATATTCAACTACCAAAAAAACCAATTAGAACCAATCTCCAGCAACGGCACCAGAAATTTGATGGGTGCCGAATCTACCAAATAAAACCTAAACTACCAAATACAATAAATTGTGTATAATTGTAAAGGGTCGATCCCATAGAGATTGGTTGGTCTCGTGAATCTCTTAATAACCAATCAAACTAGCAACAAAAGAAAAGTAGGGGGTTAACAAAGATAACTAAGGTGGAGAAAATTAAAGAACAAACTAAAATTAAACTAACTAACAAAAGGACATGAACTTAAGGTGATTAGGAAAATAGGACTCTAATTAAGTTATTCTTTAGATTCATTATTGTAATCTGATTATTGATGCACAAATAAGCTTAAAATCCATCGATAGGCTGGCTATAGCATCAACAAGCTCTGACAACCTCATCCTTTCTTACTTATTCGGTGATTAAGATACGAATATTAACCAACTTCCTAACCACTAAATGACCTCGTAGATCTGATCTCAAATTAATTTAATGGCAGCTTTAAAACACGAAAAGGGCACCGACCCTAGCCAACAAACTCAAGAAGCTTGGTATGTTTAAACTATTTGCATGCACCCTATTATAAGCAAGCAAACATGGAGGTGAGCCCCCATGATAGTTAATCCTTAACATACTTAAATTGACAATTACGGATCAATTCAGTTTATGCAATCTATAAGATAAGTTCAAGACAACAAATTGGCCAAATTAATCATCTATCAACATACCTATATCAATGAAATCAGATGCATACAACATACTGAGGATCAAAAGCATGAAAAACAATTAGATCTCACAAATCATCACATGAATCTTGGAAATAACTTAACTAGAATAAGATTACGGGCCGCTATTCATATTTACATAAATACTCAGTTATCAAAGTGTTTAACTGTAAATAAATAAACTAAAGAAAGCTACAAAAGAAGGATTAAAGTTCTTCACAAACTATCCATGAAATTCAACTAAAAGAGGAAGCGAAGAGGGATTTCTTTCTCTGATTAAAATGGGGCATCTAGCCAAAGTAAGCCCCCAAGCTGGATGTTGAACCCTTTGCCTTGTAATTAGCTTATAAGAGAAATCCTTGCAAGTTGGGCACATATCTCAAGGTAAACAGCCTTTGCAAGTCCCCAAGTCACCAACTTTAGTCTTGAGACGCACAAACTGACATGAAGTAGCTGGAAGTGGGTTAATTTGCCAAAAAGTAAAGTCAGTCGCAATTGTTGACTTTAGTGAGGTGTCTCCTACGTCACTCTTAGCTTAAGATATGGTCATAGCTTAAGGGTCACAGCTCAGGTCTTTTTCTGTACTTATAACTCTTCTTTGATCCAAATTCTGCATAATCCTTCATTTTAATGTAATTAGACCTACAAAGCTATATTTAAGCATAATTAAGTATATTTTCAATTGAATACAAGGGGGAAAATGAAAGAAATTAAAACACCAATTAAACACTAACAAAAGCCAATGAAGCTTTCAAGAATCACGATTATTCCATCAAAAATTAGCTAGATTGATTCCATCTCATGGATAATGGAGCCTAGGAGTAGGATATAATTCATTCTATAAGATGGAATTTCTTGTAAGACAGCTTTAACAAGGACCTTCTTACCCACTTTTGATAGAAACTTCTTTGAGAAACCCCCCTTATTTTCTTCCTAATTATGTCAACCAGGCTAGAAAAAACATTATTCTTAGATCTCCTTACCATAGAAGGAAGGCCGAGATAGAACTCTAATTTATCAACCCTGTGCATGCCTAACGCTTCCACTATTTCCCTCTAGTTCTCCAAGTTTACATTCTTACTAACACAATCGACGACTTTTGTCCGTTGATTATTTGGCCTGACACTCTCCCATATTTATCCAGGACTTCTTCGATGCACTGCATGGTATGTGTAGAGGCTGATCCATATATCATCGTGCCATCAGTGAAAAATAAGTGCGAAATCCGGGGTGCTTCTTTGCAAACAACGATATCCCTCAGGTTGCCTTTTCTCTCCTGGTCCAATAAAAGGGATGGCAACACTTCTGCACAAAGTATAATGAGATAAGGATAGACGGGATCACCTTGAGGAATCTCCCTCTTCGAGACTAAATATCGAAACTCACAATCATCTAGGAGGAACAAATAAGAAATAATGGAAATGCATCTCATCACTCTCAAAATAAAAGGGGCGGGAAAGCCAAACCTGACCATTAACCTTTCAAGGAACCGCTATTCAACCCTATTGTGAGCCTTGCTTATGTCGAGCTTCATGTTAAAAATGCCTTTCTTTCCTGTTCTCTTCTGCTTAATGAAATTGTTAATTTCAAATGCCACTAAGACATTATCAGTTATAAGCTGGTTAAGAATAAACGTTGGCTGACTCTGGGAGATTAAATTATGGAGCATAGGCTTAATACAATTAACAAGGGCTTTAGAGAAAATCTTGTAAGAAACCTTACACAGGCTAATTGGCTTTAACTGTGTAATCAACTCCAAATTTTTACATTTTGAAATAGGGATAAATATTTTGAACATCCTGTACTATCACTATTTTTGGAGTTTGCATCCTCATCTATTGTTTTGTAACAAATTGCAACCTGGTTCCAATGGATGTGTGACACGTACACGAAATTTTTTCCACGTGTCACACAATGAGTGGAACCAGGTTGCAATTTGTTACACAACTATAGTTTAGGATGCAAATGCAAACTTTTTATAGTTCGGGATATAAACTTTAAAAACAACGATAGTACAGGATGTTCAAAGTATTTATTCTACAACATAACTAAAGTTCATTCTTCTATCAAGTCTAACCGATCGAGTTCAGAATGTCTAACGCAAAACTAACAACATTTTTACCCACAATATCCCAATAATGTTGGAAAAAATAAGGGGGAAGGCCGTCTGGCCAGGGAGATTTAAAGGGGTACATATGTTTGAGAGCTCTAATTACCTCATCTGAAAAAAATGAAATAGTAAGTCATTGTCGCATTGAATCAGAGTCTGGACTGCACCGTCGCAAGTACCTCCTCTATCTCTGATTCCTCATAAGGCTAGAAGTGAATAGCCCTCCAAAATATCTTTCAAAATTACTTCGAATCCCCTCATGCGATCTGTATAACTACCTAGTCTTGTCCATTAAAGCTTCAATGTGGTTGTTTCTCTCCCGATGTTTAGCTTTTGAATGGAAAAATTTTGTGTTACAGTCGCCCTCCCGCAACCATTTTTTTCTTATCACACTCTTTCCACCTAATCTCGTCCTCATTCAACATCCTTTCCAACAGTTCTCTAATCTTATCTTTCTCTTTTTTAGATTCTTCAATAATCACACCTGATCTCAACTTGATTAGCTTCCACTCAAGATCCTCCATGTTTAAGGCTCCCTTTCGGTTCTCTTCTTGTCTCCACTTCATTAGACAAATTCTACACTAAAACCTTATTTAAATTCGAAAGCCAAGGCTGCAGAAATTTCTGCTAATTTGGGTTTCTCTCGGGTTCAAAGGGCACCAACGAGGGGGTGTGAAGGTGGAATTTAGCTACTTTGGAATGATTATTCTACTCAAGTTCGGATAAGGGGAGTTAGCTAGCAGGCCATACATGCTGAGGTTGGTCCGCCGGGTGCTAACAGCTGGATATGTACCGGGGTTTATGGGATCCCTAGCCAGAGTAGAAGAGACGAGCTATGGGATGATTTATCTATGTTCGCTGTATCTCATAACCGTCCATGGATGATTACTGGAGATTTCAATGACATGCTCTACCCGAGTGAGAAAGCGCGGGGGAGGGGGGCTGTCGCTAATCTTTCGAGGTGTGTAAGGTTTAAAGATAACCTTATTCGATGTGGACTTGATGATATCAGATCTAAGGGCCCTGCTTTCACCTGGAGTGGGGTCGTTCATGGACGCGTGTTGGTGAAGGAAAGGTTGGACCGCACGGTCGCTAATATGGAATGGACTCTCGCTTTTCCAGAAGGATCGGTTGCCCCGCACCCATTCGGACCACCACCCCCTGCTTACTGATACTATGGGATTGGGTGACCAGGCTATGAATAAACCCTTTCGGTTCTAGATGGCATGGGAATCAAGTCCGGATTGCAGGAGAATTATAGAAGATACTTGGAGAGCTTGTAATGGCGCACAGGAGGCCATGACCACACTTCCTCCCAAGCTGCGCACTTGGAATCGAGACAGTTTTGGCAACATCTTCTGGCGTAAAAAAGAGCTTAATGCCCGCATTAGTGGCATTCAAAGAATCCCACCTACAAGACTACACCCTCACTTGCGCGCATTGGAGAAGGAGCTTATCAGCCAGTATAATACTACACTCAAACAGAAAGAGATGCCATGGTATCAAAAATCCTGAGTATAGTGGTTGGCATTGGGTGATAAGAATACTAAATTTTTCCACCTCTCTACCCTTTGTCGGCGTAAGCGGAACAGAATTGAGACTCTTTACGTGAATGGTCAGTGGACCACAGACCAGGGTCAGATGAAAGCACTTGTAGTTCATTTTTTCAGCCATCTGTTCATGGGGAGTTCGGAGTCGTCGGACACTAGTCTCCTTCGGAGCCATCTTCAGAGATCCCTTGAGGCGGACTGCATTACTTGTATTGCCCAGGAACCTTCCCATGAGGAGATACAATGGGTAGTTAATTCTATGAATCCGACGAAAGCTCCGGGACCGGACGGTTTCCCGGCCTTCTTCTATCAGCGTTATTGGGGAATAGTTGGAGAGTCAATTTCGGAATTGATTCGGAATTGTTTTGATAAAGGCGAGGTCATAGAAGAGATGGGAAGAGCTTTCATTTGTCTTATCCCTAAAGTGCCGAGCCCGGAGGGCGCCTCTGACTTTCGACCAATTGCACTCTGCAACGTGCTCTTGAAGATCGTTACAAAAACTTTGGTGACTCGGATGAAGCCTTTCATGTCGAAACTAATCAACCCTCACCAAACCAATTTTATTCAGGGTAGGAGCACTCACGACAACATTCTTGTTATTTAGGAGCTGCTACACACGATCTGTAAATCTAAGGACATAAAAGGTGGCATGGTTTTTAAGATAGATTTGGAGAAAGCTTATGATAAAGTGAGATGGGACTTCCTTCAGGAGACGTTGGTTTTCTTCGTGTTTCCCCAGCATATTGTGGAGTTAATAATGAGCTGCGTAACTCGGGTGAGGCCGAGCATTTTGTGGAATGGTGAACCGACTGAAACTATAACCCCGACATGTGGGATTCATCAGGGGGATCCGATCTCATCATATTTGTTAGTGTTATGCATGGAGCGGTTAACGTATCTGATTGAGGAAGAGGTGGAGCAAAAAAGGTGGGAGCCAGTCCCAGTCTGCTGGGGGGCCGAAGATCTCTCATCTATTTTTGCCGATGACATCTTATTCATGGCAAAGGCGACTAGGCGCAATGCTCAAACGATTAGAACAGTTCTGGATAGCTTTTGTGGAGCTTCTGGCTTGAAAGTGAATAACATGAAATCCAAAGTCCTTTTTGCTCCAAATACTCCATTGATAGTCAGGCATGATATCGTTGAGATTACTCTTGTGGAGGAAACCCTACATTTGGGAAAATACCTTGGGGTTAGTTTAAACAACTGTAGAAGACCGTGTGAAGCTTTTTTCTGGCATTATTGAGAGAGTGGAGGCCAAACTCTCGAATTCGAAGTCGAAAACTTTGATCCTTGCGGGTCCATCTAGATGACAGAGCTTTTAGGGCTGCAGGAAGGCCTTAAAATGGCTTGGGAACGTAGGCTACCAAGAATTGAAGTGGAGTGCGACGCGAAGGAAGTTGTCAAGATGGTTCAGATGGGTTGCAACGAATGGCACCCATTGCGCCAAATCATTAAGGATTGTCGTGTTTACCTAAATAAGCCATGGGAGGCGAGGCTGAGACATGTGCATAGAGAGAAGAACCGAGCGGTGGACTACTTAGCTAATTATGGTCAGGTGATGACAGATATCAGGTCTGGAATGAACCACCGGTTGAGTTGCCGGAGTTGATGAAGATTTTGGAGAGTGGTTGAGTCTGTGTGATGCTCTTTGTAGACCAAAAAAAAGTAAATCCCGTTGTTTACATAACTATGCTCCATAAACACCAACACCACCATAGAGCACCACAAATTACAATCCACTTGTTTTCTTTTTTTCCAGCTATCGTGTATAGGAGAACTGCCTAATGAGGATCGCAATATTGTTCCAGATATCCCAGCCAATGTCTCCCATAATTCCATTTGTTATTCTTAACATCTCACAACCAAAGCAAATCACGTTATCGAGAAGACTTCCCACCCGAACAATACGGATTGACCTCGATCGCCTCAATCCCAATCATTGGCATGTCACATCGATGAGCCCTTGCGAGGATAAGAATATCCCAAATGGGGGGAGGGGAAAATGTTAGAATAGAATTTATCTCCCTATGAATGAGATTAAGGAGGAGACACTATTGGCTGTGGCTGAAGGGAACACTCCATATGTTGGTCACAAACTCCCTTGTAGTCACCCTCTGTAAAAAAAAAACACATTCTCACAAAGGGAACTTCCGGAAGGAAGCCATCTGACTGTAAAGGAATACTGTTATTGACAACTCTTATGCTTTTCAAATTATATTTGATATTTATACTTGAAGTTCAAATATTTGTGAGTAACAAATTTCGAGAATTAATTGGATTTTTAAAATTAAAGGTGTCAAAAAAAAGTTAAAGATAATAAATATTAAATTTTAAAATTCATTAAGACTATAATTACATATGAATCCAAGGGAATATAAAGAATTATAATTTGATCCCTTTTATTCAAATAATTATGTTTACATTCCTTCATAAATTTAATAATTATATTTACACCCCTCATGAATTTGATAATATTCCCAGAATTCAGCTTCATTTGGGTGTGTAATATAATTATTAGATTCACAAACAGATATAAATGTAATTATTTAATTAAGTAGTACCAAATCACAGTTTTCTATATTCTTTTGGGGTCTAAATGTAGATTACAAATTCTAGTTCAGTTTTTATATTAACATAATAAACAAGTGGATGGTATACATTGCTTGTGACTGAATCAGTTTTCATCTTCACAGAGAAAATGAGTAGATTGTTGGTCACAAGTTGCAACCGAAACTTTCCAAACCGTGCTTCGTTCCCTTGTGAGTTGCAACCTTTGGACTTCGACACGAGCTGTTAATTGTTCTTAAAAAAGTCATTCATTGATGACACCAATGGCAGATGCCTTCCTGAATTGGAGGATATTGGGAGGGATACAGTGCGAAATGTGGCGGTCTACTATTAGCAATCACCGTGGTTGGTGGCTTATTGCTAAATGAAAGACAATCTTGGCCAGAATGGGTGAAGATTCTAATGGATTAAATTCCTACCTTTCACAAAGTGAAAATAGGATGTCAGCCATATTGGAATTGAGCTACCATAATTTGCCTCCGCGCTTCAAAGCTTGCTTCCTGAGTCTAGGCTTCTTCAGAGATGACACCATAATCGAGGCAGAAAAGCTGGTGCAAGTATGGAGTGTAGAGGTCTGATATCTCAAGAAGGAAGTGAGGAAGCTATGGAGGAAATAGCAAGTGGCTATTTAGATGAATTAATCAATCAAAACATTGTTCATGTAAAGAGAATGACCAAAGATGGTGAGAGCATTGGATATTAAAGGAGTGGATTCATTCCCAATCCTCTGATAAATCTTGCCATCATGGTATCTACTGCAGTACCGAGAAGTTCACTTCCTTGGTTGTCCTATAACAACAAGCATTCGGTCTCTTTTCTTCCATAAAGCTGGCAATATTGATTGTTTCCATCTTTTAATTGGAAAAAAATTGTACTCCTTTAGAATACTCGACTTTGAATGTTTCGGGTTGAGGAATTTGCCGGACACAATTGGACCACTCATTGGTTTGAGGTACTTAGGCTTAAACAACATAAGGGAGCTACCAATCTCAGTAGGATACCTGGTAAACCTTCAATTTCTTCATATAAGATACAATTTGACAATGAAAGTGTTCGATATCCTGTGGAAGCTGGAAAGCCTAGTCACCTTTACATGAGTCATCTCAATTTAGATGTTCCTTTAAGATTAGACACATTGAAAAATCTACGAACACTCTATTGTTGGAAAGACAAAGGTCGATGGACGTGGGCCAAACACATAAAGGAGATGGCCAACCTCTGCAAATTATATGTGTGGATAAGGGAAGAAGATGAAGAAGTAAGTGAGTTTATTAGTTCATTAGCTAAGCTGAAGAATCTTGTGTGTGGATAAGGGAAGAAGATGAAGAAGTAAGTGAGTTTATTAGTGTTGGGAAAGGGGAAAAACAAACGAAACGAATACACGCAGCGGAATCAAACTTCTCCTTTCCAAATACCCAGCAAATATTCAACCAAGTAATGTACCAAATGCGCCAA
>JBBMKE010155578.1:0-15727 GCA_037834125.1 Lippia alba | reverse complement strand
CCTACAACAGATAACTCGGCCAAAAATTTCCTCGATGAATCAAAGAAAAAGATAAAATTGAAAATAACAAAACTTCCATACGGACGAGATAAAACTTCCATACGGAAGAAACCAGAGTAAACATAACAAAAAATAAAAAACACACCAGAAAAAGTTACCAGTAGAACAGATTTCGCCGCTGGATGAGTGACGACGAATCAAAAAAGATGATGGTAGAAGAGTGGCAACAGATTTCGGCGGATTTCGACGAAATAAATATGAAAAATGAGGACATAATTTGCTCTTACCCTCTTTTTTTCTCTCTCTTTTCTTTGTTCCTAAACCCTAATTTAAGCGACTCGATTCAAGAAAATATAATCAATGGAAGGTTTTGATTCGGCGGTGGAGAATATTTATATAGATTTAATATTTTATGTAACTCAATTTTACAAAAACAAAAAATAAATCATCAACAATATCTCAAAGTTAAAATTTAAAATTTTAATTCAATTGTGCTAAGGTTTTAATTTGATCAAATAATGTAATTTTTGGCTTCAATATTTTTTTCCTTTTTCTTTTTTTAAACTATTTTCATTCTATAGAAAAAAATCATTGGTCGATATTATTTACAAATTTATTATTAAAGAATGACTATTAAATATATATGTGGATATGATTAGATTTAATTAGATTGGTATTTCCATCAATTAATCGATTTCCTTATTTACAAAAAATAACCATAATTATCTAACGATTAATATTAAAATCCTACATTTATTGTTGAGATATTTAATCTCATCATGGGGCTTGACGTAATGGACAACAACATGGTGTTCTTTTTGGTACGGAAAAATCTCTGCACTTTACTTTATGGCTCCCCTCTATGTGCTAAAACCAATACTCCCGTCAAAGTCCAAACAAGAGACTTCCAAAAACAAATGTGAGTAACATCTCATTCTCAACTTTGAGATACTTTATCTCATTCTAGCTCCATCTATCAAATTGTACCTTGAGCTCCATCGTAATTGAGTGTGATTTTTTTTACTTAGTTTGTGCTTTGAGATTTATGCTCTCATTAGTTCTTGTGTTTTTCATATTTTTCTTTTTGTGTTTTTCTCATATATGTCTCACTTTTTAAAAAATTTTAACATTATATATGATGGACCGAAAATACGCTTGTATCTCCACCATCCACGTGGCATGATCGTGGAAGACTCCCTTCATGACCCAATGACAGATTTAAATGGAACGTTCGGATATCCAAAGCTCGTGGCTCTTGCTCAGCCTCGATCTTCGTAGTTAATCTTCCCGTAAGGGTTTCCCCCCAACAGAACCTCACCCTCGTGTGAGTCAACCCTCGAGCCTCTAACGCTCGTTAGTCCAATGTTCCAACTTCTTTTTTAAGGAAGCCACCTTCGAACGTCCCTGTGCTCGACCATTGGCGCGAGCGTCTCATCGCTCAGGAGAGTCATCCCTTAACTGCCGCTGACACAACAGCCTGGCATAACCGTCTAAAAGGCTATACTGACACACGCACGTCACTTTCCAGTCCTTACATTCTACCACGTGTCTAGGGCAACACTATTCTAGGACCACACGGTTAATATTACCTAAATGTCCTCACCCTCAAACTATAAATAGAAGGATCACCACACTCTTTCGTCAAGCAATCTTCATCTGCTACCTTATTTTTCTTCACGGATAAGAAACACACACTGAACTGGAAAACCCCATTGCTGCGCCATTCAAGCTTCTTACAGCTTTGTCCTATTTCTTGAGGTGTTACCCTAGCTGGTAGAATTCATGCTCAACGGGAACCCAATTCCTGAGGCTCAGCGCCTATGATGGTCTTCCCTTTCACACAAATAGAGAGTGTTTGGTATTGATTTTCCCCCTTCCAATTCCGATACCATCATTTTTGGTGCCGTCTATGGGAAACCATCTCATATAGCCTTCATCTTTGATAAGCTAGTCGAATAGTAACACCCATTCTTCTTGGATTTGATTCACCAGTTCAGTTTCTTTCATTCCTCTTTGGTTGTGCTTTGGATCAACATTCGAAATGATTACCACGCGTTTCGGTACTGCGGATAACTGAGGGACCCTCCCTCCACTCAACGAGGATTTTTCGGAGGTGGAACCACCACTGTTGCCACCACCACCGGCGGCGGAGGCGTGAATCTGACGGTGGATTTGGCAAATCAAGTTGCCACGACAACTCAAGGCATCACTCCACTCGTTCCCTCACTACCCGCCTCCATGAGCACGGCCGCTATCGCCAACACCACCATGGGAGTCGCAAACACCGGAATGTGTTCCACCATGATGATGTCTTCTCATGGCGTCACGTTCGCGTAGCCTGGAATGGTGCAAGGATTCGCTCAGGGGGCTATGCCGAGCGTAATCACTAGCATGGTGCCCAATATGCTCCCGACGGTACAACCATATCATGTGGGGAACCTCTATCTTCCTATGACCCTATCCCAGGACATCCAAGGGGTTGAGATGCCCCGGTTGACTAACCAACAACTCTTGGAGATCTATCCTCGGTGTGAGGCACAGGCCACCCAAAATTTCTGGAAGCACTTCACCACAACATATTTTCCCATTGGAGCGAGGGGCGCAGGAGCTCCCCCATTGGGAGGTTTGCAAGCCTATCCATTTGAGGCTGCGCAAAATGCACAACAGCATCAACCTCCTCTTCCACCTCCTCCTCCGAGGAATGATGCGCCCCCGAGGGTTGATCAACAGCTCCCCCCATTTCCTCCACTAAACGGAGCCGAGCCACAGAGGGTCAAAAGGGAGAATGAGGACGAAGAGGTCCAATTCAAATTTTCAAGAAGAGAAAACCTGAGGAATGAAGTCAACCCCGAACTCCTCAATGTTCAAAACCAACTTGAAGACCTCCAACATATGGTACAGCAGTTCTCTCGAACATGGTCCTAAGTCTCCTATCAGGGGGGCGAGGGGTCCAGGGCTAGAGAAGCTCGCGAACCATGTCGGCCACTTCAACACAACTGAGGAGAGCGAGGGTCACAGGGAGTACGACAGAAATAGAGGGGAATACCAACTTCTGCAAACCTCACCACTCATGGATGAGGTCCTCATAACCCGAGCGGAGATGGGCAAGATCCCTACATCCATCAACAGGTACGATGGAACCACCGATTCTGCGGAACATCTCAATCATTTCACCCACTTGATGCACCTCTATGATCATCCTCTGCATTATTGGGCCAAGTTCTTCGTCACCTCCCTCGAAGGTATGGCCCAAGAATGGTACAAGAAACTCCCTCCGCGTTCAATCCGAGGGTATGGGGACTTAACGGACGCCTTCCTCAGCCACTTTACCTCTTTGAAGACACCTGCCCCCGACGCGACCATGTTATACAATATAGTGCAGGGGCCTAATGAAACCCTCAGATCTTTCATGGGGTGATTCAAAAAGGGAGTCCTGTTGGTGGAACATCCCTCGATGGTCTTCGTTAGACATGTACTCGTCCAGTCCATTAACATGAAAAAACTATGTTAGCAAGGAGTTTGTGGAAGAGGTGACGAAGCAAAAGCCACAAACCATGCTCACGCTAAGGGAGATTGCAGACTCCTACTTCACCCTCGATGAGATGTACCATGCTCGGGAACACGTTTTGGCTAAACCCCATCCAATGGTTAGGGCCCTAGATAAGGGTGATCCAAAAAAGAAAGGTCGTCACGGCAATCCACCTCGCACCAAAAGAAAGCCCTCTCCCCCACGAAGGTCCGATCGCGAGCGTATCCCACTTAACAGGCCTATTGCTGAGATATATTCATTGGCAGATAAAAAGCTCTTCAAGCGACTGCCAAAAATGAGAGAGACTGAGGCTCAGAGATGCTCAGGCAAATACTGTGCCTTTCACAAACAGAAGGACCATGACACCAATGATTGCCGTCAACTCGAGATGGAAATTTAGAGACTCATCGCTAGAGGGACCTCAAGGAGTTCATACGAGCCCTCGAGCGATTTGATGAGCGTTGTAACGAGCAGGCTCGCGATGGAAGAAGGAGTCGTTCACGGTCGAGGAGTCCTCCCCACCGCCAGCCCGAACGGAGTGATCGAGGGAAAAAGAAGACAGGAGAGCTTGAGAACCAGCCCTATGCAGTCATTCATATGATCACTGGTGGATCTTCTGGAGGAGATTCCAACGTTTCCCCCCGACGCTTTGTACGCAGCTACGATCAAAATTCCAAATGATCCAGTCTATCTACTCTGTGAAGACCAGTCAATGCTTGAGCGAGAACGACATCGTAGGCTTCACATATAAAGACCTCGAACATATTGTAACACCCCATGGGGCCACTGAAACCTCTGATTTCCCCCATGGTGGTTAGCTTAGATGTGCATAATCATGTTGTAAAGAAGGTCTTGGTTGATAGTGGAAGCTCTGTTAATATTTTGCTGTACTCAACGTTCCAAAAGATAAACCTCGCAAACATCCCTCTCGAGCCCCTCAGAACATCCCTCATTGGCTTTGGGGGTTTCGAGATTGTCCCTCGTGGACAAATACACTTGGCCACCTCTTTCGGTCGCACCCCACAGTGTAAAACCTTGAATGTTTTATACGCAGTTGTTGAAGTAGATTTGCTTTACAACATCATCATTGGGCGACCAGCCCTTGTGGACTTCAAAGTTGTTATCTCAACATAGCATTAGAAGATCAAGTTCCCCACTCCTGAGGGAACCGGAGAAGTCTTGTGCAATGTGAAAGAGGCCTGGGAATGCTATATACTGTCCCTTAGCAACCACAAGCCAAAATAAATGGTCCAGCCAGGTTCAATGAAGAAAATCGTTGACTTCTCAAAGCTCGACGAAGACGGTCCTGAGGGTAAGTGAGCCAAGCTCTACAAGAAGAAGAACAAAAAGAAAGGATCCAAAGCTCCAGCGAGCGATGGTCCCCCCGAGGCAGTTGAAGAATCCTCGGAGAGTGACGAGGATCAACCCTCCTTCGGAGCAGACAACCGCCTCATGGGAAAGAAAAGAGCGCACGAGGCCCCCCGACCGAAAGTAAGGATTGAACTAATAGAGAAATACCTTACCATCGAGTTGGAACCTGGGAACCCTGAGAAGATAACTCAGATAGGCTTGAACCTCGAGGGACCAACTCAGGTCATGATGATTGACTTCCTCCGAGAGAACCCGGATGTCTTCGCTTGGAAGGCCTCAGAACTTACTACCATTGACCCAAGCGTCATAGTCCACAGGCTTAACGTTGATCCTGCTTTCAAGCCTATCAAACAGAAAAGAGGGATGTCCATGGGTTCCGGAAATAGGTCATTGAGGAAGAAGTCAACAAGCTCCTTAACGCTCAATACATCGAAGAAATCTTATTCCTAAAATGGCTCTGCAACGTCGTTCTCGTGCCAAAGAGCGCAAATAAATGGAGCATGTGCAATGATTTCATAGATTTGAACAAGGCTTGCCCCAAAGACCCCTATTCTCTGTCTTGCATAGATCAACTTGTGGATTTAACTGCGGGCTGCGAGCTTATGAGCATGATGGATGTCTTCCAAGAGTATTACCAGATATTCATGGCTTCCAAGGATCGTCTAAAAACCTCATTCGTAGTACATGTAGGGGTTTATTGCTTCTTGGCCTCAAAAATGCCGGAGCGACTTATCAGCGTCTCGTCAATAGGATGTTCGAGCCTGAGATTGGAAAATCTATGGAGGTTTATGTGGATGACATGATAGTGAAGAGTGAGTGTTAAGGCTCGCATTTGGATGACCTCAACCCCTCTACGTACATTCGGAGTGTGAGGTGGTAAGTTCCTTGGCTATGTAGTCAGCAAACGAGGGATTGAGGTCAACCCAGAAAAGATCAAGGCAATTTTGGATATCCCTTCCCCTCGAAACGTGAGGGAGGTCCAAGTGTTAGTAGGGAAAATAATCTCCCTCAACAAATTTATCTCTCGGTCTGCGGACAGAAACCTACCATTCTTCAAAATTCAACGCAACGCTCGCAATTTTCAGTGGACCCCAGAGTGCGAGAAAGCCCTGCAGAGCATGAAACAATATCTCTCGTGTGCACCGCTCTTAACGAAACCTGTAGAAAGAGAGCGTCTCCTCGTTTATCTCTCAATCTCCTCCGAGGCTACGAGCGCTGTGCTCGCCGTGATACGCGAGCGAAAGCACCTGGCCATCTACTATTTGAGCAAAACCCTGCAAGGGGCTGAGAAACGCTATGCGGAGATTGAGAAATTCTCTTTAGCCCTCATCAATGCTTCACGGAGGCTAAGACCCTATTTCCAAGCGCACTTCAGTACACTGCTTACTGACCAACCTCTCAAGCAAGTCTTGGCCAAGCCTGATGTCTCCCGAAGGCTATTCAAATGGTCTATTGAACTAAGCCAATTTAACATCAGCTTCGAGCCACGCACAGCCATCCAAGCCCAAGCAGTGGCAGATCTCTTGGTTGAGCGTTTCGGGTTAGATTCCCCATCGTTTGCGAATGAGGGTTTATGGTTGCTGCACGCTGATAGTTCCTCGACCTCACAAGGAGGAGGGGAAAGCCGGGGTGACCCTCAGGGATCCCCATGGAACTGAAATGGACTTCGCAATCAAACTTGTCTTCCAAGCTACCAACAATGAAGCCGAATATGAGGCACTCATTCAAGGGCTCAGAATCGCTTGAAAAATGGAGCCAATAGAGTAACAGCTTACGTGGATTCCCAATTGATTGCAAGTCAGATCGATGAGACTTATGAAGCTCGAGAAACCACCATGGTGCGTTACTTGGCGAAAGCAAGAGAAATCATCACTAAATTCAAGGAGTTCCTTCTGCTGCAGACGCTCTGTCAAAATTCACATCTTTTCTTGATAGGATGTGCGAGCGTGCAGTTACCTTCCTCAGAACCGAGGGCCCATTGATAGAAGAAAGCGAGCCAATGAGGCAAATCAACATGATTGATCCTTTCGAGCCTTGCTGGCTCGACGTGGTTATCCTATTCCTCCGAGACGGAACCCTTCCGAGCGACAAAATTGAGGCAAGAAACATAAGGAACAAGGCTCCTAGGTTCTCTTTAGATGACGAAGGGCGTCTTTTCAAACACTCTTTCCATAGACCACCCATGAGATGCCTCAAACCCTCGCAAGCTAAGGAGGTGTTAGAGCATATACACGGTGGCAGTTGTGGAAATTACTCTGGCGGTCGGATCTTAGCCAAGAAGGTATTGAAGAGTGGATTCTACTGGCCCTCGGTCTTCGAGGATGCCATCAACTACTCCAAGAGATGCCCCAAATGTCAATTCCACGCGAACATCCCTCAACTTTCAGCAGCCCAGATGATCCCTGTCGACGTATCATGGCCCTTCGACCAATGGAGCATTGACATCATGGGTCCCCTCCCTATGGCGATCGGACAGCGGAAGTTCGCCATCATAGCAGTAGATTATTTTACTAAATAGGCTGAGTGAGAGATTGTCGCAAAAATCACCTTTCGGACAGTCAGAGATTTTATTTGGAAAAATATCATCTGCCGTTATGGCATCCCGAGAAACTTATCTCAGAAAACGGCTTTCAGTTCATTGCTGCAGACACCCGAGATTGGTGCTCGGAGCTCGGTATTGAGCAACACTTCACTTCCGTAGGTCATCCGCAGGCCAATGGTCAAGCTGAAGTAACAAACAGAATTATAATTCAGCATCTCAAAACGATGCTCGAGAGCAAGAAGGGAGAATGGGCCGAGTATCGGACAACCCCACGAGCGCCAACAGGTGAGACTCCTTATGCTCTAACGTACGGATCCGAGGCAATGATACTTGTAGAGCTCGCTCAATAGTCTGCACGCGTAGCCTATTTTGAGTCTATTGCTAATGACAACAGTCGAGTGCTAAAATTAGATCTGCTCAACGAAAAGTGTGATACCGCTTGGGCTCGCATCCACAAATACAAGGCAGTGGTCACCTCGCAGTACAACAAGCGTGTCAAAGATAGAATTTTGCAACTGGGAGACCTAGTTCTCAAGAAAGTTGAAGTCATTAAACACGTAGGTAAGTTGGACCCCAATTGGGAAGGCCCCTTCAAAGTCATACAGGTACGAACGAACAATACCTACCTGCTAGAAACTTTACAAGGCGAGCGTCTAACCTGACCGTGGAATGCTTGCAATCTCAGAAGATTTTACGTATGAGAGTTGTATTATTCCCACGGGAAAATTGTATTTCCTCTTAATGAAAGCAATACGATTACTTAATGTACCTTTTAGTCATCTTTTAACTTATCTTTGGAAATATCTCTCTTCCGAGGATCAAACAAGTTAAACTCCATGTCGAGGGAACTCCATGTCGAAATAGCATTACCTAACACTGCTTTAGTCCCTCAAAAACGAGCGGACTCAGTAGGTAGGAGTGCGAGCGGCATAAGCCAAAGGATTTGATCCTAGCTTAAGCTCATAATCCTTCGATGGATCATAATATGGAAATCCTTTGACAGATTGTTCTTTGCTTCAACACTTAACAAAACTCACATTGTTTTCTAAGTTCAAATTATCTATAAGACAGGAATCCTTAAATCTATTTCTTCTCTCTAAGGTCTTCTATACTTGGTAAATTTCTATACAACTTGGGTTTCTTCCCTCTATTTAAATTGGCCAGGGTGATCCCCCTACGCACACACCCTTATGCCTTCGCGAGACAACTATAGAGTCCTACCATTCAGCAAGGACAGGATCTACATAGTTGTATCACTAAAGCATACATACTCAAGCATTCAAACCAACAGATATCAACAATCAACCACTTCCATTGCGGAAAAAGAAATATTCATTCAAAAATGAAAGGAGCGTTCATTCATCAAGCAAAAATATTGACAGAAGTTGCATAGAGTGACCAAAAGGTTATACCAAAACCTACAAATAAGGAGTTCACAAAACTGCAGAAATATACAAGTTCAAAGAAATGGAACAACAATAGAGGAAAATTTAAGAGGCTGAAGCGCTAGGAGCGTTTGCATCCGGAACATTGGCGGTGACAGCTTGAGCGTCAGAGGCGGGACCTTCTGGTTCAGAAAGAGTGACGGCACGAGGGGTTGGATTCAGGGTCACTCCACCGAGCAAGGAGCCCTCTCCCGTTGAACCATCGAGCGTTAGGCGCCCCTCTTGGGGCCTGTTAGCAGCCAAAAATTCTTCTTGCAGCATTTGGACTACTTCCTCATAGAGAGGCTCAGGCCTATCTTCCTCAGAAGCCTCATTGCCGACCCCTGGAATTTTCTCGAGGTTTTCATCTAATTCCATATCCAGGCGAGGGTGCTCTCGTTCGTCAATCAGAGCCAAGCCTAACTTTATCAGTTATCCGATGCCTTTCAAGAAAAATAGCCTCGTCGTGGCACTAGCCTCTATGGGAAAAAATTCATTATAGCCTCCTTGGCAGCCCTTACTTCAATAACAAAAAAATTCAGCTGGATTTCTGTCAATTTGGCACTAGCCTCGCTCAAACTCTTCTCCTGCTCTGCAATGATGCGTTTGTACTCCTCCTTCTTCTTGGTCCACTTCTTATTCGCCTCCTTATGCTTGTTGCCCATAGTCTGCATCTTTTTCTCGAGATTTGCAAAACGGGTGTTCCTATCTGTGAGGGAAGCCTGCAAGGTACATTGCTGATGAAGGGCTTCTGGATCGTTGAATCTGTGCAGCCTCTTGTATTTGGTCTTACGCTCGGTGTAAGTTTTGACGCGTCTCTCGATGTTTTTAAGCCTTGGCAGCACCTCCTGCATGGAGAAATAATGATTAACCAAAAATCCAAAAATAAACAAACAATTAATATACCAAGGGTATAATTAGAAGAAGCCTCCTTGGCCGCGATCAAGGCATGGCTCGCGTCAGCCAGGACCTCTTCTATAGGCTGATCATTCAAAAGATTGTGGTCTCTGGTGAACTGGACTTAATTCAGTACCCCAGAACTGATCAACTAGGAGCCTAGGCTCTTCTTCAACATAACTGATCCGTGTTCTGCAGACCTCTCGTAACAAGCGTCACCCGGACGCTCAAACCGCCAAAAATGCTCTTCCTCGGAAGAAGAGGTGTAGCCGTCATCATGCTCAATATGGCCTACCACCACCTTCTTCCTTTTGCCTGACACCTGCCTTGGGTCCAGTATTCTTTTATTCTTCCTCAAGGGATCCGAGATAACGGGCCCCTTGGCCGTATCTCGTGAGACTTTCGTGCTTGCCGGCCCCGTCTTTACCACCTTTCTCTTCTTCTTCAAGGGCTCAGCCGGGACCCCCTAACCCTCAGCACCCTCTGTACCCGCCGGAACTTCCCTTCTCCTTTGAGCATCGCTCGTTTGGTCTGCAGGGGGAGGAGGAACTTGAGGGTTCCCTGAGGTAGCAGCACTCGGGGTGCGAGCCTTCAGTATTGCCACAATGCTGGAAGCAGCTTTACCGGCCATTAATACTTTGATTGCTGCGAAGGATAACAAAGCGAGCGTTAGAATTATTCAAAGCAAAGAAACAGGAAACATGTAAAATGCTGGAGATAATAAATATCCTAGCAATGCTCAGGGTTAGTGGGTTAGTAGGAAGTTAGTCCTAGAAAGCTAACCATCTTTCTCCATGGTTGTCTCGGGAGGATTTTCAATCAACTTGGGGTGGGAGCCTCCTCGTTTTGCATTAGATCCCCAGTTTCCACAAATCTTTTCAGACTTTTCATTCCGAAAGCCAAACTCTTGGCCCAACCCTCGAACGACGGCGCTGGAGATCTTTCTCTCACTAGGGACCCATCTTCATGCGCCACCCATCTCATGGACACCCCAAACATCTTTGCAGGACCGCCAACAAAGAAGTACTTTCCTTTCCAAGTTTCACCGAGGGAATCTTTCGTGGAGTGGATAATCTTCATGTATCTCTTGGAAGAAATGTAGTAGAAACTGTCATCGGGCGACAAACGTGGAGATCTAGCCACTTGAAAAAGCTTGACGAAGTTAGAGGTCAAGGGTTCTTGACCCGTAGCCTTCATCAAGGCCACGTAGGAGGTGATAAAGGCAATTCCGTTAGGCAGAACCTGTGAGGGGCATAGATTTATGAAGTTAAGGATGCCCCTCACTTCCCGAGGGATAGGGAACCGCAGACCCCCCAGTGTAACTACATCCCTATACACTATCATATATCCCTCGGGGGGTCATTGGCCCGCTCGTCCTCACCTGCAGTACGAGCCCATAGTTTCGGAGCGCAGTATGTGTCATTCATCAACTTTTCCACCTCCTTAAGGGTTATCGTATATTTAATTTCGCTCGGGATCTTTTCAGTTTTATGGGGGTTTGACCCTCGCATGTTGGTTAGGGGCTCATTTCCCTTACATTTCTTCCGCAGGGGGTCCTCTTCTGCCGCTCGCACGGAAGTCCCCACTCCCTCGAGGTTCAGGGCGACAGTCACCCTATGATCCTGGGTTCTCACTACTGTATTTGTCACTGGGTGGACTCTTTCTCCCTGTTGCATCATCAACACGGAATTGTCTAACTATTGGAATAATACATCAACATTATCGGGGTTCTCCTCGCTCATTCCCTGGACCGCACCTTTTAATTCTTTATCACCACCGGCTTCATTGGTATTGCCATCGGGATACCCTCCTCATCATTTCTAGTTGGCCTCATCGGAACTGCTTCCGGAATCCTCCTATTCCTTTGAAGAGGAGAACCGTGGGGCAATATCTCTTCGATCTCTGTGGCCATGTTACTCAATGCAGAGTTACTGGGAGAACCTTCACCAGCCATGGATTCAGGAGTTGGGTTTTTTAAGGGATTGAAGAAGAAAGACAAATCTAAAACCTAAAGTCCCAGAAATTAACAAATACCACCCACGTCTCTCGAACGATAACCTTCTCCACCTATAATCTACAGTAAGTAGTAGAGTTTATCTAAGGAAAAAGTACCTTGAATGAAGAATTTGAAAGAATCCGCCGGAAATGCTGAAATTTGCAGAGTGTTCTAATGCCTTTGTTTTCTTGGAAGAATTGTGAAAACGTAAAAAATGGTAAAGGATTTGGAAAATCCTATTTATACGGTATGAGATATGCAGTTTTCAAAAAATGCAATCATTCCCGCCCAGGTAACTGCCCACTTTGGGTAACCGGCGCACGTCATCCGAAGCTCACGTGCCCATGTCTCACTTTGCATTAGATGCAGCTGCAAAAAGCAACCTCACACAAGATGGCATTTAATGCCCGCAGAACATGTCCGTTATAGAAACGCTCGGCTTGACTTACAGTTGTCAAAGCTTAGACCCTCTGCATTCTATAAATCGCTCGGAGACTCTTGAAATTCTACAGTACGCTCGGAATCCCACTGCAGAATTTGGGGGGCAAATGATGGACCCAAAATACGCTTGTATCTCCACCATCCACGTGGCATTATTGTGGAAGACTCCCTTCATGACCCAATGACAGATTTAAATGGAACGTTCGGGTATCCAAAGCTCGTGGCTCTTGCTCAGCCTCGATCTTCGCAGTTAATCTTCCCGTAAGGGTTTTCCCCTAATAGAACCTCACCCTCGTGTGAGCCAACCCTCGAGCCTCTAACGCTCGTTAGTCCAATGTTCCAACTCTTTTTTTAAAGAAGCCACCTTCGAACGTCCCTACGCTCGACCACTGGCACGAGCGTCTCATCGCTCAAGAGAGTCATCCTTTAACTGCCGCTGACACAATAGCCTGGTATAACCGTCTAAAAGGCGATAGTGACACACGCACGTCACTTCCAGCCCTCACATTCCGCTACGTTTCTAGGGCAATACTATTCCAGGACCACACGGTTAATATTACCTAAATGTCCTCACCCTCAAACTATAAATAGAAGGATCACCACACTCTTTCTTCAACAATCTTCATTTGCTACCTTGCTTTTCTTCACGCACAAGAAACACACACTGAACTGGAAAACCCCATTGTTGCGCCATTCAAGCTTCTTACAGCTTCGTCATCTTCCTTGAGGTATTACCCTAGCTGGTAGAATTCATGCTCAACGGGAACTCTGTTCCTGAGGCTCAGCACCTATGATGGTCTTCCCTTTCACACAAATAGAGAGTGTTTGGTATTGATTTTTCCCCTTTCAATTCTGATACCATCAATATATGTCCTAATAATTTTTGTTTATTGTTTTGCAGGTTTCTCTAGACTCTGATTGTACACACACGTAGCATGGTTATTCATCATCTCTAATGATTATAAAACTATTAGCATAGTTAACATTGATTTGCTTCGATCTTATTATTTATGTTATGTTTAGCTTCTTCTTTTTTGTGAACGATTCCTTATATGTTTTCTTTTTTAATTTTTCACTGTCAAATTTTTACGCATATGTATGAGTTTTATTTTCTACTTCTACTTCTTAATTTTGACTATTTTATTTTATCTTTTATGTATCATATTGATATTGTGGTCTAATTTCTCACAAAAAATAAGTTCTTTTACTTTATTTTATTTTTAAAATATTTTTTGCACAGTCATTACCGTTGTGGTAATGACCATAATTTCATCATTAATTTATTTTTATGTATTTAATACAACAATTAATTAATGTTAACCCAATATATATTTATTTGAATTGTAATTGAATTCTAATTTTTACCTTAATATTTTTTTAATTTAAATTATGTATAGTACGCTAAATATTGAAAGGTGATGTATTTTTTTTCTCCTCTTAGCAGATAAGTGAATAATTTTTCTAATATCACATCAAATATAAGTCACACCAAGTTGTTTTATAGTTTTGGTTCCAGTTAGATCATAATTTATGGAATTTGGAAGCAACGAAAGAAAATTTAAAAAATATGAAGTACAAAAATAAAAGGAGAAAGTGATGGAACAATATCATTTTATCCTTTTATTTGTGTGGAATAACATTGAAAATATTATTTATATTACTAAAAATAAAAATTCTAAGTCAAATAATACATAAATATATTGAGATATTTTTATATTTATTTATATTATAACCTAAATACTTTATGTACCTCTCAGTTTTTCTATATTATTTTATATATAGTTTGTGTATGTATATTATTGACTACTTTTATGCATTATAATGCGTTTTCAATATATTTTAAAAATTAAAGTTGAATTTTCAAGTAATATTATTATAAGCTACTATGCAACATCAAACATTAATATGACTTGCATAGTATATTTGTTACTAAAACTTCTTAAATTTTAGATATAATTATTTATCTATTAAAATTGCATCTTTGTGGTACTTATATTTTTGATATTTTAGAACATTATAAATATTTATATAATATTAATTATTCTGTGCAACGCACAGGATTTACGCTAGTTATTAAATAAAATAAGAGACAGGAGAACCAACTATTTTAGGTAGTGTTTCTTTCAATAATCATTTAGAGTGGTGGATACAGGTGATCTTACAACTTATCTATCGCGATGCATGTAGATGTAGTACTACGGGGTCCTTACTTACCACCGGAAAATATAGTTGAGCATTTTGTACGCTATATTAATCCACATTCTGAAGCGAATAAACAGATAGGAGGATTGACCCATATTCTTTATGAACTCAATTCCCTCGGACTTTAAGGTTGGGGTCGAACTCCCTGACTGTCTTGACACATGGCATGGAAATGGATCCCACCTAATCGTCAGGAACATTAAATAACTTGGAAATAATATTAGGAGGCGTGAAATGCGTCTTAGTCTTCATGCGTCACCAACTCAACCATGAAGTTATAAATATCTCGTCATTTAATGTCAGTATATATGAAATTAATATGCTTTTCAATTTGAATACCTCTATTATACTCGAGATATTGAGTTGAGCGCTTTTACCTCACGTTTGTTTCCTTCTCACATTTAACTTCCAGGGTAAGCGTTCTTCCCTCAAATATAAATACTTGAATGGTCGATCATTTTCAATTTAAAGACAAACAACCAAAATTTGACGCGACTAAGATTAATTAGATCTAGCATTCGAATTTCTAAGTACACATTTATTATTAATAAGAAAAATCTTATAATTAAATTTTCTTAGCAACTCGATCCATTACGAGATATAAACAAAATGATTCTTCCTGTTCAAAATAAATTTTATTTAATTCTGATTATTCCCTACTTTTCATAATAAATTCTATTTATTCTAATTATAAAAAAATATTTTTTTAATATATTATTTTATTATATTGTATCATACTTCGTAATGTATCTAAAAAGTAAATTTACTATTATATTTATTTGGTATTGTATGCGTATTTCCGTATCTATATTTGCTAGAGCCTATCCTGACTAGTGTTGGAGTTAAGTTGGGCTTTTGGGTTATAGATATAACTGACAGGTGTCGAATCCGTTAAATAAATAATAATCCGATTCACAACTAAAACTAAGTATAGTGCAAACGGGTCGAACCACAGAGATTGGGAGAAATTAATTATAATTAAAATCACAGTAATATCACGAGAAAACACAAGTAAAAGTAGGGGGTTTGAGTTTATCTAAACTAATTAAACTAAACTAATAAAGCAATTAATTAAAACTAATAACTAAAGAAACATGATTAAACACTTTGAAAGAGAGTTTTAAATCAAAAGAGAAAACAACACCTAGCTAGAGATTATAATTCAGTTTTCACATCGATCACGGGCGCAGATATAATTTCAAACAATTCAAATAAGCTAGCTATAGCAGATAGAGACACTCGACTCCACCTCGTTTTCACTTAAATTCTCGAATAGCCTAGAGACACTCGACAACTATTTTCCCTAATCCGTTCACAACCCCTAG
>JBBMKE010155040.1:0-15734 GCA_037834125.1 Lippia alba | reverse complement strand
CCCCCCCCCAAAATTTGATTTTACCCCTTTTATTTTATATTATAAAATCTCGCCCCCCGACTCGCGAATCCTGGCTCCGTCCCTGTGTAACACATTTAAATATTATAGGAAACAATTTAGTTATGCTTGAAGGATCACTGGTCTGTAATCAATGATCAACAGCCTCATTTAAAAGTTGAAACTATATATCAGAAATGATAGAGATTAAATATCATATGAATGATAGTAATGAATCTTACTTGGGCAATTACAGCCGAAGAATCGCGGGCATATATCGCACAAGATCTTCCAAAACATCCTTGGGATTTAAGCGCATAATCACAAACATTCTTAGTTTCATTGCTTGCTAAAAAGACGTGCAACTTGGTGCTTAATTGGAAAAGCGAAGATCTTTTGATACTAAAGATTAGGTGTTTTGGATATGAATTCGCTGCTCTAAACACCTTCCACCTATTATAAGCTGAGAATATCTGCATCAAGCAATTTTGCAACACAATTGTGAGTAAACATATGCTGGTCAAGATTTAAGAAAAATGGCAATATTTTATAAGAAAAAAAAAAGGGTTTAAGAGATTCAAGATGGATAAAATGTGCTTTTAGGTTTCAAATATGTTTTTCTCAATATTACATAACACTTTCTAGCTGTTAAAATGAAAAAAAAAAGAAAAAATTTAATATATACTCAGATATTCTTTTCTTAAAGATAATTATGTTGGTATATTTTCGGGTTTGGCCTAATTACACAAACTTCCCCAGATTTGGAAAACCACGAAAGCTTTCCGCCACATTCTCTAACGCCAACGGGCATGCTATTATATTCGTAAACATAGTATTTATATTGAAATCAAAGTTCCAAGGGTCAAATATAGAATTCTTCGATACAAATGTAGCGGACATTGTCAGATAAGGGGAAGTTTCTGTAATTCTTTAAACCTCAAGGTGAAGTTTGTGTATTTAAGTTAAACCTAGAGGTATGTATATATGTAAGAGAGAGAGAGAGTTTACCTTGTTTCGAAGAGTGACAATAGGTCTATCAGCAGCATCAAGAATCACCCGGTTTTCTTACTACATAATTTTTGGAGAGATTAATTAATCTATTTATTACCCGGTAATATTACTTATATTATTGCCCTCCAATATTATTGATGACTTATCATTGCCAAAAAAAAAAAAAAAAAGAATAGATCTGTTAGAGCATGGTATTTGGGAAGAAAAGCTTTAATTGTATTCATCGTAATGTATTTTTCTTGTATGTTACAATACTCCAACCAATCACCTAGGATATATATAGCCTAAACACAATCGTAAAGAATCAACCAAAATACATAGATGTAGGAGCTATATTTGGTAAGTCAACGATACTAAACCACGATCTCTAACACTCCCCCTCAAGCTAAGTGACGGAATCTCCAATGCTTAGCTTGCTCAGCGTGGTTTGGAATATCTGACTCGTGACCGCCTTCGCGAGTATATCAGCTAGTTGATCCTCAGATTGTACAAAGGGTATGGAGATAGTGCCATTCTCCAACTTCTCTTTAATAAAGTGTCGATCAACTTCCACGTGATTCATTTTGTCATGATGTACCGGATTCTCTGAGATGCTGATTGCAGCCTTGTTATCATATCTCAGAGGACTCGGGCCTTCCTATTCCATGCCTATTTCTGCCATTAATTTTCTTAGCCAAATGAGTTCAGTGACTCCTTTTGCTATTCCTCTGAACTAGAGAGTGCCACAACCTTTTGTTTTTTACTCCTCTAAGTGACGACACTTCCCCCAACAAGCGTAACGAAGCCTAAAGTGGATCTCCTATCATTTGGATTTCCTGCCCAGTCTGCATCAGTGTAAGCCTCAATATTGAGATGTCCGAGTCTCCCGAACATAATTCCTGTCCCAATGGTGCCCTTAAGATACCGGATAATATGTATGACGGCCTCCATATGCTCTTTCTGTGGTTGGTGCATGAACTGACAGACAATCCCTACCGAGTATGCTGTATCTGGTCTCGTGTGTGCTAAGTAAATCAGTTTTCCTACCAATAGCTGGTATCGCTCCTTATCCGCTGGTTCCCCACCCTCTTCTATTCTGAGTCTGTGATTTACTTGTATCGGAGTTTCCACGATTTGCAGTCCAACATCCCGATTACAGCCAGTAGATATAGGATATACTTCTTTTGGGAAATAAAAATTTCCTTTTTTGACCGAAGAACCTCGATGCCCAAAAAGTACTTTAGTCCTTTCAAATCTTTCATTTCGAATTCCGTGAAGAGGTTTTCTCGCAGTCTCTCCATCTCGTCCCTATCACTGCCTGTTATGATCATATCATCAACATATAGGATCAAACATGTGATCAAATCCCCTCGTTTATTCAGGAACAATGTCTGATAAGAGTTACTCTGTACGTACCCATGGCGCTGCATAGCCAATGTGAATCTTCCAGATCACGATCATGGTGACTGTTTGAGCCCATACAGAGATTTTCGGAGCCTGCACACCTCATTCTGTTCAAAAACTTCTGTGAAACCTAGTGGGGGTTCCATATACACTTCCTCATTCAAATCCCCGTGCAGGAAGGCATTCTTAACATCAAACTGGTGAAGTGGTCAATCCTTATTGGTTGCCCCTGATAATAGTACTCGAACCGTGTCCAGTTTTGCAACAGGTGAAAAGGTCTCAGAGTAATCGATCCCGAACATCTGAGTGTACCCTTTCGCGACCAATCGGACCTTATATCTTTTCACAGAGCCATCAGCCTTGTGTTTAACCGTGAAAACCTATCTACAGTCCATTGGCTTCTTTCCTTCGGGCAACTTACACTTTTCCCAAGTCCCGTTTTTAATCAACGGCTCCATTTCAACTTTCATGGCCCTTTTCCACTCTTCATTCTGTTGTGCTTCTTGTACGGTTCTGGGAACCACCTCTTTGTAGATGCTGCTTAAGAATGCCTTTACCATGGTTGACAGACTCCCCCTGACCATATTCCCAATGGGTACTTGGCTGCGCGAGACGTACGGTCAGGTGAATACCAATTGGGAGGAATCCCTCTAGTGCTTTCCTGAGGTAGATTGTACCTGTGGCTTATTACATTCTCAATCACAATGTTAGGGGCATTTGTGACATCAATATTATCAGAAATGTCAACTAGAGGTGGAGAAAGTGTAGTTACTTGATTTTGGACATCATCCGGAGGAAAATAACTAGGCGTGGGCATGATGTTATAGCTGAGTCTCTAAGATCTCAACACTGCTTTGATACCATGTTAGAGCATGGTGTTTGGGAAGAAAAACTTTAATTGTATTCATCGTAATGTATTTTTCTTGTATGTTACAATACTCAAACCAATCACCTAGGATATATATAGCCTAAACACAATCCCAAAGAATCAGCCAAAATACATAGATATAGGAGTTATATTCGGTAAGTCAACGATACTAAAACCACGATCTCTAAAAAGATCCATGGTCTGGATAATTTGGAGAGCTAGGAATGGTTGGTGCTATCGCAATAAATTTTTGCTGATGGAGAGAACTTTGGATAATAGTTGACATTGGCGAGAAATATAAAGCTCATGGATGGGCAAGGGAACAAGAAGTCACTTTTTGTAAATTCGGGAACCTTGGAAAAATAGTTGACGGGGGTAGGTCAAACTCAACACTGATGGAAGCTTTTTCCAAGACAACAATGAGGGGACGACAAGGAAAGTGGTTACTTGGGCAATTACAGGCGAAGAATCGGAATCACGGTCATATATCACACAAGATTCTTAGCTTCATTGCTTGCTAAAAAGACGTCTAATTTCACGTTTAACTTGAAAATTGAAGATCTTTTGGTACTAAAAATTAGGTCTTTTGAGTCTGAACTCTCCCCTCTAAACACTTTCCATCTATTATAAGCTGAGGACACCTGCATCAAGCCATTTTGCAACACAATTGGGAGTAAAAAAATTTGCTTGGCCATTATCTAATTGATAACTGCAGCTTCTTAATTGATGTCGTTCCATCTTCTTGAGATACTTAATATCTATGATTAGCTATGGTGAAGTTTAAATTGATATTTATAGTTGCAGAATTTGTTAGAAATGTGGAATCCACTCATTGCCTGTAAGATTTTTCTAAGAAGATGATAAGATGTAATTGACAAGACGAAGACCTAAGGATTTAAGATTGTGTAAATGTGTGTCATTTTGGGATATGAAATATTGGCAAAAATGCAAAATGGGTAGCCATATAGACATTTCCACTGAAAATTGAATATTTATGGTAAATTGTTAAAAGTTATATAATTAAGTTGCAAAAAAGGATTCTGACAGAACTGAATTGCCAAAATAAAAAATTTATAGGATCAATTATGCAGTTTTTGCCTAAATTTATACAAGTCAACATAGTGCATGCTCTTCACCTACGATTTGGGTGAGTATTTTATATTTGTCGTGTGATTGGTGAAAATTTTTAAAAAAGTTATTATTATAATTAGTTAGGTTCGGACGAGTCGGGACTGGATTAAAAGTTTTCTTATTATTATTATAGAGCACGATTATGGTGCAAGCATTTATAGAAAGTGTTTCATACTGACATACTGATTCTTGACCTTAAATATACAAACTTAGGTGGATCGAGAATTCCCTTGACAATCGTAAAAATGTTATTATACTGACAATCTAATTGCAATGAAACCAACATAATTAAACAAAAGAGAAGCAAATTTGTAATGTACAAATATTTTTATGAATATAATGTATCTGACATCATGTCGCACACTTCTCGTTGCAAAAGAAAAATCTAGGTCGCTGTATTTTGTATGATGTGTTATTGTATCTGTGTCTGTATCGCCACGACAGTGTATATAGATACATCCTAGGAGCAAACCAACCTCGTTAACCACCGCCCCCGCCGCAGCCCCCGCCACCGCAACCTGCGCCTGCGCCGCCGCCGCCTTCGTCTCCGCCGCTGTCTCCGCCACCTGAACTTCCTTGTGATTTAATCTCTTCGAAGATGATGATAAGAGCAACAATGAAGGCACAATCAACATTCGGATTCACGGTCACCATTAACTTGTCCTTCCCAAAAAATTTAGACTTCCGTTCCATCTGCAACACATTCAAATATCATAAGAAACACAAATCAAATGATTGCATCGTCTGACAGCTCAAACAGTTCGAAACAAGAAAGATTAAACATCAGTCTCATCTAAAAGTTCAAACAGTAAGAAACGATCGATAAAGATTAAATATCATACGAATGATAGTAATCGAACTTACTTGCGCAATTACCGTCGAAGAATCAGAATTGCCGGCATATATGACACAACATCCTTCAGACCGTCCTTGGGATTTAAGAGAATAATCACAAACATTCTGAGATTCATTGCTTGCTAAAAAGATGTGCAACTTAGTACTAAATTGGAAAACTGAAGATATTTTGGTACTAAAGATTAGGTCTTTTGGGTCTGAACTCTCTCCTCTAAACACTTTCCATCTACTGTGAGCTGAGAATGTCTGCATCAAAGCCATTTTGCAACACAATTGTGAGTAAAAATGTGTTGGTCATGATTTAAGAAAAACAGCTATATTTTATAAGAAAAAAAAAGGGGTTTCAAGAGAGATGTAATTAAGTTGGATAATTATTCTGAAAATTTGCAAGAATCCCAAAGCCCATTATTTTTTAAGGACAATTATGTTGGTGATAATTTCGGGTTTGGCCTAATTACACAACCTTCCCCCAAATTTTGATAACTACGAAAACTTCCCCTGACATTCTCTAACGGCCGTGCTAAACATGGGATTTATGTTGAAATGAAAATTCCAAGGGACAAATACTGAAGTTAGAGAAGATTTTATCAAAATTCAAACGTAAATTATCCGATGAAGGGAAGTTTTTGTAATTCATGAAACCTTAAGGAGAAGTATGTGTAACGAATCGAAAACCTACAGTTGTACCTTTGGACGAAGAGTGACAAGAGGTCTACCAGCAGCATCACGAATCACCTTGGTGCTGCCAAACAGAGATCCTACAACTCTGAATCCGTCGTTATCATTAACATCTCTAACAACATATTCTTCATTGCTGAGAATCGAGTTTCTCTTAGAAATAGCTAAGGTTGTCGAAACTGGATAGCAGAAATCGGGGCTGACAACTGCAGATTCTTCTTGATGTTGTTCCATCATTTTGAGATCATGTAATATTTATCCTCAGTTGTGGTGTAGTTTGAATTGGTATTTATAGATGCAGGATTTGCCAGAATATTAGTGGAATCATTCATTCCCTGTAAGAATTTTCTAAGAAGATGGTAAAATGTTTGACATGAGATTTTTCTTTTTCTTAATTGTTTAAGTGTTGACCAAGACCTCTGAGGATTCATTCAAGGTTACGTAAACGTGTCCCCTTTCGTCGTCAGAAAAATTTTTGCATGCACCGGGTGGGCCCCGATGCATGCACCCACCATTAAGAAAATGAAAAAAAATAATTTATTTTTGAATTGTTTTTAATCTTTTATTTATTTTTTTATTTGTTTAATGAAGGGTGCATGAATTGAGGTCCATACCCGGTGCATGCAAAAATTTCCATCGTCGCCATGTGAGTAACAGAAAAGAAACTAGTGATATAAAACATTTATTTTGAATATATTTGTGAGATTTAAAAACCTTCATATTTGAGAAATTACAAAGACACCCCTAGAATAGTGTTTGTCCCTTTGTTCTTCTTTGGTTCTCCAATTTTCTCAGTGATTCCATTAAGAAATCTTTATTCTTGAATATCAGGTTGAGGGAGATCCTTAAGTTGAAGATATTTCCCAATAACTTCGCTGATTTTGTGGGGCAAATGGACCTACAACATAGAAACGCAGTTGCACCGTTCACCCAAAATCCACATTAGTATGATATTATCCGCTTTGGGTTTAGCCTGTACGGATTTATTTTCGGGCATATTCCAAAAGGCCTCATACTAATGGAGTTGGGTGAACACTTATATATTGGATAAGTATCCGTCAATCTTTCAATGTGAGATAGGTTTGCTTCCCAACAATCCTCCACTCAAACCAAGACCACATCACTTGTGACCTCCCTTACAGGTTAATCCATTTGATCTGTCTACCGTCTTGCACCGCCGCTACGGGACACGCCGCCTGACCTTCTTAATTAATGTCAAGAGGACTTTCGACACAAAGTATCAACAACAAACCTCCAATATTACTATGGAACATGATTATGGTGCAAGCATTTATAGGAAGTGTTTCATATTGGCATACTGATGCTTGACCTTAAATATACAAATTTAGGTGGATCGAGAACTCCCTGAACAATCATAAACATGCTATTATACTGACAATCTAATCGCAATGAAACCAACATAATTAAACAAAAGAGAAGCAAATTTGCAATGTACAAATATTTTTATGAATATTATGTATCTGACATCGTGTCGCACACTTCTCATTTCAAAAGAAAATCCTAGATCGCTGTATTTTGTATGATGTGTTATTGGGTCCGTGTCTGTATCGCCACGACAGTGTATATATGTACATCCTAGGAGCAAACCAACCTCGTTAACCGCCGCAGCAGCCGCCCCTGTCCCTGCCTATGCCTGCGCCGCCGCCTGAACTTCCTTGTGATTTAATCTCTTCGAAGATGATGATAAGAGCAACAATGAAGGCACAATCAACATTCGGATTCACGGTCACCATTAACTTGTCCTTCCCAAAAAATTTAGACTTCCGTTCCATCTGCAACACATTCAAATATCATAAGAAACACAAATCAAATGATTGCATCGTCTGACAGCTCAAACAGTTCGAAACAAGAAAGATTAAACATCAGTCTCATCTAAAAGTTCAAACAGTAAGAAACGATCGATAAAGATTAAATATCATACGAATGATAGTAATCGAACTTACTTGCGCAATTACCGTCGAAGAATCAGAATTGCCGGCATATATGACACAACATCCTTCAGACCGTCCTTGGGATTTAAGAGAATAATCACAAACATTCTGAGATTCATTGCTTGCTAAAAAGATGTGCAACTTAGTACTAAATTGGAAAACTGAAGATATTTTGGTACTAAAGATTAGGTCTTTTGGGTCTGAACTCTCTCCTCTAAACACTTTCCATCTACTGTGAGCTGAGAATGTCTGCATCAAAGCCATTTTGCAACACAATTGTGAGTAAAAATGTGTTGGTCATGATTTAAGAAAAACAGCTATATTTTATAAGAAAAAAAAAGGGGTTTCAAGAGAGATGTAATTAAGTTGGATAATTATTCTGAAAATTTGCAAGAATCCCAAAGCCCATTATTTTTTAAGGACAATTATGTTGGTGATAATTTCGGGTTTGGCCTAATTACACAACCTTCCCCCAAATTTTGATAACTACGAAAACTTCCCCTGACATTCTCTTACGGCCGTGCTATTATAGCCGTAAACATGGGATTTATGTTGAAATCAAAATTCCAAGGGACAAATATTGAAGCTAGAGAAGATTTTATCAAAATTCAAACGTAAATTATCAGATAAAGGGAAGCTTTTGTAATTCTTGAAACATTAAGGGGAAGTTTGTGTGATGATGCGCAAACCTAGAGTTGTACCTTTGGATGAAGAGTGACAATAGGCCTACCAGCAGCATCACGAATCACCTTGGTGCTGCCAAACAGAGATCCTAAAACTCTGAATCGGACGTTATCATTAACATCTCTAACAACATATTTTTCTTTGCTCAGAATCGCGTTTGTCATTGAAATAGCTAAGGTTGCCGGAAGAGAAGAGCAGAAATTAGGGCTGATAACTGCAGCTGCTTGACGTGGCTCCATCATTCCTGAGATTATTCAATATTTCTGCTCAGTTATGAATTGCTATTTATAGATGCAGGATTTGTCAGAAAAGTGGAATCATTCATTCCCTCTAAGAATTTTCTAAGAAGATGGTAAAATGTTTGACATGAGACTTTTCTTTTTCTTAATTGTTGAAGTGTTGACCAAGACTTGAGGATTCATTCAAGGCTAAGTGAACGCGTCCCCTTTTCGTCCTTATCTGTATAGTGTCGTTTAACAGAAAATCTTCAGAGTTGAGAAATTACAAAGTCACCCCGAGAAGAAGAGCATTTTTCAGGGTGTTGTTTGTTCAAACTTGAGGTTAATTCGTAATTTCTCAATTATTGTTAATGTTTTTCTTATGGAAGGCACACGGGTGAGAATGAAACTATTGTTATGAGTAAATCTAAACCAAAGTCTTCCCTAACCACGCAGCAAGCCCAACGATTACGAATCTAAGCAAACCAAATCCGATCTAATTCTCCAATAGATTTACGAATAATCAACCGATTAATGGAAACTCGAAATTACCCTCGCAAACCACTATAAATTCTTGCATGAACTCAATGCATGTCATCACCAATTCACGTCTTCACCCCCAAACAATACCATGGCTTTTGCAGGTTTAGCCTTTGTTTTCTCTCTTCTTTTCTTCACCTCCACCGCCGCCGTCCACAGCGATGTAGTGGAGAAAATTACCATTCCTCCGGTTCTACCAACGATCAAACTTCCGGTTCCACCAGTAGCCAAGCCACCGGTTAAACCGGTCGTTCCACCAGCTAAACCACCAGTTAAACCGGTCGCTCCACCGGCGAAGCCACCAGTTAAACCAGTCGTTCCACCAGTTTAACCGTTCCACCAGCTAAGCCACCAGTTAAACCGGTCGTTCCACCAACAAAGCCACCCGTTAAACCGGTCGTTCCGCCAGCAAAGCCACCGATTAAACAGGCTGTTCCACCAGCAAAGCCACCCGTTAAACCGGCTGTTCCACCGGCGAAGCCACCAGTTAAACCGGTCGCTCCACCGGCGAAGCCACCAGTTAAACCGGCTGTTCCACCTGCCAAGCCACCAGTTAAACCAGCCGTTCCACCAGCAAAGCCACCGGTTAAACCGGTCTTTCCACCAGCTAAGCCACCAGTGAAACCTGCTGTTCCACCTGCCAAGCCACCGGTAGACGTGCCGCCAGTTGCTAAGCCTCCGGTTCCGATTGACCCACCGTTAAAGCCTTCGGTTGTTCAGGGCGTTGTTTACTGCAAGTCTTGCAAGTACAGGGGCGTTGACACTCTCTTCAAAGCATCTCCACTTCCTGGTAAAAACTTGTCAAATTCTTCACATTTTCACTACGTATTTTTATGTAATTGTGTGTGTATTGGGGATCGGACGAAATAAACAATTTACGTTAAAATTAACTATGATAGCAATAATAATAGTACAGTGAATGATGTATAAGTATGATAGTCTTCGTTTGATCGTATGATTATTTTATCACGTTGGACATTCTTGTTATCACGTAGTCATTTTGGAAATTTATATCACCATGTCGGGATATCTCTACCCGATCGAGCTTCATTGATCATGTATTATGTGTAATTTTACGAATTGATCGTTCTCAAATTTCACAAACAAACATAATTTTGATTTGTATACTGCAGGTGCCGTGGTGAAGCTCGTCTGCAACAATTCGAACATCGCTCAGACAGCTAAGACCGACAAGTACGGTTATTTCTTCTTCATGCCAAAGATTCTGACCCCGGTCGCTTCCCGCGGTTGTAAGGTTTTCTTAGTCTCTTCTCCGCTGAGAACATGCAACGTGCCAACCAACCTGCACGGCGGAGTCACCGGCTCCCCCTTGGTTCTGGCCGCCTTCAAGCCATCACCGAAGGAGATGCTGCTTTTCACCTACAATGTTGGGCCCTTTGCATTTGAGCGCAGCAAGAAATTGCCATGCAAACACTAGCCTGTTGAGGATGCTGCTGATGGGTTCAAATTTTCTTTTTCTTTCGGATATACTTGACACGAATGAGTTGTTTTGTGGATATGCAGTCATTAAGATTTATGTGATCAAGTGTTGAAATGAATTGCACTAGGGAATAGTGGTAATCTTTTAAGAGCATATGTATGCTTGTCTTGAACTGCAACATGTAATTGTTTATTGGTTGCAATTGGCATGTTTACATATATATTCAGAGTTATTACTTCACTTGCAAACTTATTTAAATCTTAGGGAGAATTATATTTTACTATCCTGTATTTAGATCTAATTAAAATGTAGTTCATCATTTTTTAAAATTTATATTTTAGTTTTTAATAAATTTTATTTGATCTGAGGTCCATTAATGGAATTTGTAAAAGGACACTTATGTCCCTAACGGTTTTATGAGTATTACATTGAATATATGACCAAAATTACAAAATCATCCCTAAAGTTTATAAAAATAAGAAAACGATCCCTACAAAATATGACTTTAACAACAAATCAGAAATATTTTTGGAATGACAGAACGGAACTCTAGGGACCACAAGAGGTTCTTAAAAGTTAGGGACTAATTTATAATTTCTTAAAAATTGTGGACTAGATTGTAATTATAACTAAATGCAGGATAGTCAGATGTAATTCTCCTAATATCTTATTCTCATATATGGTTAGTTATATTTACATCTGATTTTGGCCCAGACGGTGCAAACATGACAGAGGGGATGACAATTTCAACCATGATGAGTGTCATTTGATCTTTTTTAGTAATGAAAGATCCTCCTATTTTATGTTTTGATCTAAGTTAATATAAGAGAATTTTGTTGGTCTTTTCTTTCCCAAAAGTGTTCTTATCTTTTTTTATAATGGGCACTGTCTATGTCCTGGACCTTTAAGTTGGTTTTTCTGCTAAGAGTCCAGTTCAAGAGTTGAGGTTCAGAGCAGAATAACGAATGAAGTTAATAGTGTGCCATATCAGCTTCAAGTGCCTTACTAATTCAAGCAGGAATGAGTTGAAACAAATTATTGGAGTTCTTTGACACTCTCAACATGTGGCTTTTCTCTAAATTTGCTTCCAATTAAACTGTCAAATAATGAGATATTTCCAGGGTTTTTGGACTAGCACCAAGAATTCCATCAAGACTGAAGTTTTACTGCCATTTTGCCGAAATTAATGTTATGAGAAAGAAGACGAGAAACACTGGATGGAAACGAACCGCTTGCTGATTTTTTTTACTTCCGTTGCTGGATATTTTGATGCCTAGAAAATTTGACTTTACTATGTAAGACTAAGAACATCCTTTTACTAACATGTTTCTTTTTGGACCTAATTGTGTTTGCTGTGTTTTGTACAAGAAGTCGAGAACGGTGACCTATTTCGCACAACGCTCTTCGTAGGCATATTATACTGTGTTTTTTTTTCTCTTAATTAGAGTATCCTGATTATACTTGCTAAAGTTGGTGCATAATAGTTTTTTCTCAATTTTCTTTTTCAGAGAAAAAGAAAAAGCTCGGAAATAAAAATAGAAATAGAGAAATATTTGAAATAATGTGAAAGTAGTTTAATTTTAGATTTTTATACATACATAATTATTTAATCTCCCTACGAAAAATTGACCGCATCAGAACGCTTCCAAGGCCAAATCCACTTTGAATTCAGTAAATGCATTACTTGTGAAGTATGTGTTCATGTATGTCCTATAGACCTAACTGTTGTTGATTGGAAATTAGAAATTGATATTCGAAAGAAACGATTACTTTAATTACAACATTGATTTTGGAATCTGTTTATTTTGTGGTAATTGTGTTGAGTACTGTCCAATAAATTATTTATCAATGACATAAGAATATGAACTTTCTAGTACTTATGATCTTTTGGGGAATTTAAGAAATTATACTGTCATTACCTATGTTGCACGTATACCGACACGGTGACACGGACGCGACACGCACGGATACAACGATACGTATTTTTTTGTGAATTTTTCACGAGAGAAGTGTCCGACACGAGTGTTTGACACGATACGACATGACAAAATGATATTTTTAAAAGTATCGGTACATTAGAGAGCATCACTTATGATTTGTTAGTAGATTATAAATCACTTGTTCGACTAGATTAGGTTAGGAATTTGAATATGTTTTTCATTCAAAGATTCAATATTTGTAATTTCTCAACTGATCAATATGAATTTTATGGAACTTTGACAACATTTGAATTTTTCATATTTAAATATATGAAACTATTAGCATAATCAAAATGTATCAAAATGACTTTTTTTTTTGACCAAAAGAAAATGACTTGTTTGAAACAATAGAGAGAGCTAAATTTTATTGAAATTACTATGAATGAAAATATGAAATTCATGATGGTGGCTTTGAATAACAATGTTACTACACACCAAAATTTAGGATGGCAACTTTGTATGTAGTGATCAAAAGATGTGTAGTGATCGAAATGTATGAAATTCACGATGGTAAAAGTTCCGATCTTACTATATGTCACTACTAGAAAAATGGGTTTTCGTGACGCTGAAAAGCGTCACTACAAGGTGGTTATTGTGACGCTTTCTATTTTGGGACGCTAAGTAAAAGTGACACGTGTTTCGGCGTGACAACAGATATATTGTGACGCTTCTCACGTGACGCTTGTATTATGTCCTTAAAAGCAGTTTATTGTGACGTTTAGTTGCGTCGTGTAACAATCATTAACTACCTTAACTAACTGATATAATGACGCCATAAAGCGTCATTATAGTGTTTATAGTGACGCTATACAATATCCTTAAAAAGTGTGTACTGCCATTACTAATCATCGTAACGCAATTTGTTATGACACCTTTAGCGTCCCAATAGAGTGTTTTGGGACGCAAGATAGCGTCCTAATAAACTCTGTTAAGACGCTTTTTGGCGCCGTTACATAATTTTGTGTGATGCTTAAAAGCGTATTATTATGCTGTTTGATGACGCTATTAAGCGTCCCATTACAATTTATTATGACGCTTTTACGCGCCCTAATATTATTTATTGTAATGCTTGTAAGCATGATAACAGTCTGTATTTTGACGCAATTTGGTGTCCCTATATACATTATTATGACGCTTTTATGCGTTCTAATAATGTTTGTTGTGATGCTTTAAAGCGTGTTAATATATCGATTTTGACGCTTTAACGTGTCATGAAAAAGTTTTTTAGGGCGGAATTTAGCATCATATTACGTACATGTGGAACGCCAACGAACGTCACCATATATTATATTTTTACGGCGTACAATGTCATTATATAATGTATTATCACGAAATAAATTGTCATTTAAACATTTATTGACAACATAATTAAATAAACACAATGAATAAACCTAATATTAATATGTGCACAAATATTTCTCCATTCCAAACTAATATATACTTAGTGTCATTTAAACATGTATCCATGTTCGAGCAAAACGTCAACCTAATACATACATATTTGCAATATTCAAGGAAAACGACAAAAGGTGAAGGGTAGAATTCAACTTACAATTAATTTATACTTAGTGTATTCTTGTTCATACCAAAAGAAAGTAAATTAGATGACAAATGTGGCTGGTGTCAATCGTGAGCCCTAGCAACCTGTTTTGGCAAAAATGAACTTGTAATCTAATACGACAAGATTAAACGACACTTGATTTATTGCAATAGTCCCAAAATGGATTACCTCAGAGGTCCAGCTATACTTTCACCAACATATGCATCACTGCATCAAAGCCATCCTGCGAAAACACCTTTTTCACCTGATCAAACAAATAAGATCACAAGAATTCTTCAAAAATGAAATTAAGAAGATAGGTATATACTTATACCATCAGATGGGTCAACATATAAATAATCCTCCACACAAAGCAAGCATCCAAAATTCAGGAAATAATTTATATAACTGGAAATTTAAAATCTATAAGTGTGATGAGTACATCTTACAATGCAGCAGGTGTTTACAAGTTTTCATTATATATAAATTAAATTTTAAGGTTGCTGATTCCCAAACTTATGCAATGAAATGTTCAGCTTCTCTTTTTTGATAATATTAAGTTTTAAAGCTCTACGGCCCCATGCTTCAATTAGTACAACCGTTCAACAGCCATGGGAGCAAGAGAATGTCATGAGAAGAAGACAGCTCACCTCCTCAACACGCAATGTCACGACCTCGTCATTCATGGTCTCAATCTTTTCATGGTTAGGAAAAACCTGAAAAGTTCAGAAAGCCAAATGCAAATTACAATACAAAAAAGTATAAATTCAGCATCAAAATATAATGAATGCATAACAACAAACTTAATAAAATTAGGAGGCGTTTGATATGTGAGATGAGTTTTTTGAAGTTAATTTTATTTGGACTTTTTAAGTGAGATTAAACATCCAGATTAAGAGATTTGAGAGAAGATAGACCAGACAATTTTCTCAAACCACCATCAGTGACAACAGTGAAGGAAAGATTTAAACTTTCCAGGTTATGTAACCCTGCAATAAAAATACACAATGAATAAAATCAATAATTGAGATTTCACTTTGTACAGTATTTGGCGTGTTATATCAGTAAGAAACATAAATGGCCACCTCAATACAAACAAGGGTTACTAACATAGTCCCTCATGTTTCATTATAGAACACTTGCCTCAGTTTTTAACTCGTTATACACTGATCATTAGATCACTTATTCAGTCAAAAGTTACCAGAAAATAAAAATTTTAAGGGTAGAAAGATTGAACTTTGTGATTCCAGAGCTGCATCATAAATAACCACCTAAATGCACTATACATAGATTTAAGCTAGCCAAAAACAAAGGGTTGTTGCATGTATAAGGGTTAATAATCCATTATGTTATCAGTACAGGATTTGTCTTACCAGAAAGATGACGTATTCCAAGGCTTCCAACTTCTGTATCAGACAGCTCCAAGCATTTCAGACGAGATAGGCCTAAGCATCATG
>JBBMKE010154822.1:0-27641 GCA_037834125.1 Lippia alba | reverse complement strand
ATTTTGTGTTTTTAATATGCATAGAAGGATATTTGCATCAATTCCATATAAAATTTGCATTCAAAATCATTAAGGAGATAGTGTGCTGAATTTTAAAAAACACAAGGAGTCTTTTAGCTAATTTCCATCTTTTAGAGAGATAAGTTAAAATTTAGTATTTCACAGGAAGGTAAAATGTTATTAACTCCATAAAATTCTTTGTGAGACTTCGCTAATCAAAGAATAGTTTCTATTCCAATACAGAATTAGCTGCATATGTAATTCACAAGTTATTATTTTGGATAGAATGGCACAATTTTATTTTATTATGGTTTTAGTTGAATTATATTATGATGAAACTAAATTAAAATACAAATAAAAAAATTTGTAGCTACAAAATTTGAAATTATCTATGGAAATGGACTTATAAAAATGTCTTTTTGGACTAGCGCTCTGAAAGACCATCATATTATAAATTCATTTTGGCAAATTTCTTGCATCACGGATGATATTTAAAAAATATATGAAATCATATTATAAATTCGTTTGGCATATTTCCTGCATCAGAGAATATTTCGAAAATATATGAAAATATATGGACTTTTTTATATTTCTTGCACATATATATATAATACACACGTACATATGCCTGACGTACATAATTAGAGACGAAACTATAATTTAAAATAAATGGGGAGAAAACTAAATTTGGGGGGCAAAATCTCTAAATAGGAAGGCGAAAATATAAATATACCAAAACATATGTATAAAAATAACAAAAACTCAAAATTTTCAAAATTTTAGATGGGGAGGGAGCCACCGCCGCTCCCATGTACCTCCACCGGTGAATTTCTAAAATTGGTGTGGTTTTTTTTTATATTGCATTTTTACTGTGTATTTTTTTTATATTTTAATTTTGGGGTAATCCTCTTTTAAAAAAAGAGTAATCACTGTAGTGAACAGTGATCTGCTTTTTCAAAAAGATGATTCAATACAAAAATTTATAATTTTGTGCGTGCACTTGTAAATTTTTGTATTGAATCATCTTTTGAAAAAGAGGAATCACTACCCACTAAAAATGCAATATACAAAAAAATCACGCTAAAGTTAGAAAAAAACCTAACTCCACCTCTGCACATGTGTCTCTTGCTCTAATTGAAATTGCATTTCCCCCGTATTTTTATCATGGGTTAAATACAATATGATCTTTTTTAGATAACCTATCATGTTGTTAAGAGAATTTTTTAAACTATATGACAAAAAATGACAGAAATTTAAATAAGCGTAAAAATTGGTAATAATATGATACAAACATATTGTGTTTATTAAAATTAACTTGTCTATATTAGACTTCAAAGGCATTTTTGCTATTGATCATATAAAGTAAATTTATATGGTATATCAAATTAATTTGAAGTTTATTTTTTCACTAATAGACATTTTCAAAAGCCCTCTTACACTCAACATTTAAAAGTTTTATACACTCAGGCACTCACATTCACACGCACATCCACATTATATGACTTAATTAGAATGAACATAAGCTCAAGTAATTCCTATTGTATTTGGAATTAATAAGAGCTTTAATATTATAACCCGCTACAATAATAAATTAATTACAATGCTAAATTAGATGTGTGCAAGTATATATCAATAATAATGATAAATTTACCTTTACTCCACTCGAAAATATCCCTTCACCTGAGATCTTGGATCCCTTTATGCTGAGATGAAGTGAGAAATCCCTTTGGATCCCTTTATGCAGAGTTGAAATATTCCGAGCGAAAAATAAACTGTAAAAAAAACGCAAAAATGATAGATAAATTGTCAGCATAAACTCACAGTTACCGCTCAACTACGATTCAAGTTGTGAAATGAACCAGAAAATAAAAGCACAGTACAAAGTTTTTTGTTCTTCTTTTCTTCTCCACTTTTTTTTTTTTTTTTTTTCTATTTGTGTTGACGGATAGTTACAGTATTACAGACTGTGTATGAGATTGTAACTTCAAGTTTAGGCGTAGGGGGTGGTGATGATTATGACTTAGTATTTGGAAAAGTACATGTACCTTAAGTGACGAACTACATTGATGGGAGGAAAAGTCATTATTTGCGTAGAGAAATAGTAAATAGAGCTGTTGGTAAATAGAATTCATTCTTTGCGTAGAGAAATTAATAATAAATAGAGTTCTTGGTAAGTAGAATTCTTTGTATAAAGAGCGAGAGAGAATTGAGAGAAAAAAGTAGAAAAAGAGAGCATTGAGAGAGAATGGAGAAAGATAAACCTGGAAAAATTAAAATGAGAAAGTACGTAGTGTAGAAAGATCTATACATTAAAGAGTAATTAAGAGAGTTATTAGGGTATAAATGTATAGGAAAATTCTTTGTAACCGTTTGTAAGAAATAGATTTTCATACAAACAAATCACAATCATTAGATTAATGATTAGCTTATCCGTATTCCGTAATATTTGACTTTTACGGGTTTTTTTTTTTACTTAATTCATTTATAATTGTCCTCAAGTTCTTAAAAATTATGTTTTTGCTGTTTAATCTTTTTGAATCTAATTTTATCACTCATTACCAATTAGATAAATAACTATAATAATTACTAACTAGATACAATATAATGCAATACCTAAATAAAAAAAAAGGAATCAAAAAATAAAATTATTAAGTTCGATAAATTAAAAAAAATATCATGCCGGAATATTATAAAGTAATAGCTTTAGACGTAATATAAATAGTTTCTATAATATTGAGACTCTTTCTTGTCTTGTTCATCTTCCTACACTATTTTTAGAGTCTTGTACTCAAAAATATAATTCTTAACGTCTTTTTCATCAAAATCTAAAATTTTAGTAATAACTCCTTTAGTTATATATTCATTTACCAAAATTATCAACTTGATCCTTACCATCTGGAATGCACGGACACGGCTCAATTTGGGCCCGTGTAGTGTCCGACTGTCGTGTCCGACACGCTTCCGAGAAATGTCGGACACGGCTAAAGGCATGTCTGGAAAAAAAAAAAAAAGGGACACGGCAAGGTGAAGTGTCCGATACAGTTCGGACACGGTGGGACATATTTTATAATTATAAATAGTTTTTTATTCATTTTTTAATATTTTTAGAATTTTTTGGGAGAAAACTGAAATAATAACACTTATTTGAGGTTGTAATATTACATACTTTTATAAATATTTTATTTTTCATAGATTATATTTATAATTTTTTTATTTTTATATAAAATATATTTATTTAATATAAAATATAGCCGTGTCGAAGCCGTGTCGTGTCCTAAAATTTTTTAAAAATCCGTGTAGCCGTGTCTGTGCAACATAACTTACCATTGTCGGACAATCAAATCTTTTTTTCGGATTTTGAATTAGCCACTTTATTTTACTCTTCATATTTTTAATGGGCACAATAACAAAGTACAACATTTGTTTTTCATCGCTTTTTTATTTTTTTTTTATAAGAATTTTTTGCTCTAATTGCGAAAACAAAAATTTTGGCATTATAAAAATCATAAGTATCACTATAACATTCAAATTTTATACCTACACAAAGGTGGAATTGATATCTCCTTTGTTGGTGTAAGTAAATTACCATCTCAAATATAGATGGTTTTAATATTTAAAGATAACTCTAAAATTTAACCAAAGAAAATCAAAAATTTCAAATAGTATAAATATTTGTGGATGAGAAAATATAAATATATTATGATATAAAGCTATTTTATAATATAAAATTTAGTTTACCAAATAATATACATCTGACGCATAAATATATTATGATATAAAGTTATTTTATAATATAAATTTTAATATTCCAAGTTAACCTCTCACACATAAATATATTATGATATAAAGTTAATTTATAATATAAAATTTCGTGTTCTAAGTTATATATGTTCACACAATAGGTTCGTTTTAGGTATTAACCTTTTTAGAGAGAGAAAAAAAAAAGAAAAAAATTATGTGAATTATTTATTTATTTTTTATTTCGTTTAAATTTTTCATAAGAAAATTAGTGATTATATTTTTCTTTGACGATTTTCTTCGAGAAGTTCGGTAAGAATCCTAATCAGATTAGTTTTTGTCTTATATAAGATTTTAAATTCATTGGACTTTTTATGATAATATTAATATTTAGAGTTCTAATTTATATAAATCACTAGTTCTAAACCCGTGCCCAAGGCACCAGATACATTCAATTAAAAAACTAAATTATTTTTAAAAATACACACAAATCATGTTTAGAAAATTCATTTGCATAAATTAAATAAAAAATTTAAAATCACATGCATTAAACATTCATATGTATTCCTCTCAAAAGGTATTGAATTATAAATATGAAAAATTATATAAATAAAAAATTAAAATCCTTTAAAAAATATATATATGATCTAAAAACTTAAAATTCAATAATAAAAATAAAACCATAACAACGCAAGTGTGTGTGTATATATATATATATAATAAATTTATGTAAACAAATAATAAAATACAAAACAAAATTAAAAAAACATTAACAATATTGTCAAATATTAAATATGAAAAACATAATAAATAAGAGGCAAATATATTAATCAAGATAAAGTACAAACAAACACATAGATAAAAAATTTAATAGATAGAAAAAAGGATACATTTAATGGAATGGAGAACTTACTCATAAAGAAGAAGGGTAGAAAAACGCATTTAATGAAAAACATAATAAATAAGAGGTAAATATAACAATCAAGATAAAGTACAAACAAACACATAGATAAAAAAAATTAATGGATAGAAAAATGGAATGCATAACTTAGTTAATGGAATGGAGAACTTACCCATAGAGAAGAAGCGTAGAAAAATGCAGAGACATGATTTAGAGAAGAAGGGTAGAAAAATGCAGAGACATGATTTATAATGCAGTGCAGAATGCGTAGAAAAATAGAACGTAATAGATGAAGAATAATTTGGGATGAGTAGAAAAATGGAATGTGGAAGACATATTTAAATGTGAGTTCTACCAAACTTTATAATTATTTTTTTATAGGAATTACCAAATGGATAAGGATTCTAAATATCAAAAGATTTTTAAAGATTCTTAAAACTCTAGATAATCATTAAATATTTTAAAATATTATTTATTTGTACAACATAATAAAGAAAAGCGATTCAAATGTATAGATTGTTAAAAAAAATAAAGAAATTGATTTCTGACTAATTAATTTTAAGATCTATGTTATAACAAAAATTAAGATTTATATTGATGGTGTCGGAAATGGTGAGAAGGAATCGAACACCAATCACTCTCTATTTGTGTGTGTAAGGGAAGACCATCACAGCCGTGGAGCCTCAGGAACTGGGTTCCTGTTGAGCATGGATTCTACCAGTTCAGTGAGTGTTTCATGTATGCGAAGAAAAAATACAGTAGCGGGTGAAGATTGCTTGGAGAATAAAGGTATGAATCCTTTTATTTATAGTTTAGGAGTAAGGGCAGTTCAGTAAACTTACCTGTGTGGTCCAGGAATAGTGTTGCCCTAGACATGTGTCGGAACGTCGGGCCTGATAGTGACTTGTGTGCGTCACTATCGTTTTTTGGCCGTTACGCCAGGCTGGTGTGTTAGCGGCGGTTTAGGGATTATTCCCTCGAGCGAGGAGATCCTCTAGAGTTACCCGAGCGTTGGAACGCTCGAGATGAGGTTCCTTGATAAAGGGATTGAAGTGTTGCACTTCCGAGCGTTAGAAGCCTGAGGGTTGACTCATGAAGGCGAGGTTCTGATGGGGGTAACCCCTATGAGAGATTTGCTGCGAGGATAGGGCTGGGCGAGAGCCACGAGCCTCAGATACCCGAGCGTTCCAATACGTTTGCCCTTGGGTCACGATAGGAGTCTCCCGCGATCATGCCACGTGGACGATGGGGATACGGGCGTACCTTAGGCCCATCATTTGCCCCCCAAATTCTGCAGTGTGACCATCGAGCGTACTGTATAATTTCAAGAGCCTCCGAACTATTCCATGGAGCCAAATAGTTAAAGTTTTGATAGTTGTGAGTCAATACGAGCGTTCTAGCAACGGACATCTTCTGCCAGACATTAAATGCCATCTTACCCGAGATTACTTTATGGCAGGCTCATTTAATGCAAAGTGGAAACGTGGGCATGTGAACTTCGGGTGACGTGCGGTGGTTACCAAAAGTGGAGCAGTTACCAATGCGGGAATGATTACATTTTTGAAATCTGTAGATTTCCTACCGTATAAATAGAGATTTCTCCATACTTAGCCATTTTTCACGCGTCCACAACGTTCAGAGCATAAGAATTCTCTTGCAACACCTTTGCATTTTTTGTAATTCCGGTGAATTTCTCAGGCTTCCAAGCTCAGGTATTGGTCTTCCAGATAGTTTCCTTTACTAACTGTAGAGTAGATTTGGAGGGTTATCGGTTTGGGCATTGCGTGAAGTAGCTTAAACTTTGAATCTTTAAGTTTAGATCCCATTTCGGTTTTTTAAACCCTTGAAAATACGGACTCTATTTCCATGGCCGGTGAAAATTCCCCAAATAATTCAACCGTGAGCGATTAAGCCCAGGAGATCGAAAAGATGTCTCCGCTTACCTCCCCCTTCAGAGAAATAGGAGGATCTCGGAGGCGATTCCGACTAGAAGGGTAGAATACGATGATGAGGGCATTCTGATGGCGCTGCTGGTTGCTAGCACCAGTGGTGCCGATGGGGATGAGGAGTTGAATGCCGTGATTTGAGGAATGAGCGAGGAACAACCGGATAACGTAGATGAACTATTTCAGCAGATGAACAACTCAATTTTGATGATGCGACAAGGGGAAAGGGTCTTCCCTGTGACAAATTCCGCTGTTCATCCACAGGATCATCAGGTCACAGTAGTGTTGAACCTAGAGGAGGCCGAGGCCCCTGGAAGCGTAACAGAAGAGGTTCCCGCGAGGAAGAAGCGGAAAATGAAGGAACCCGCCACGAAGGTGCGGGGTCGAACCCTCACAAAACTGAAAAGTCCCCGAGCGAGATTAAATCCACGATGACCCAAAAAGAGGTGGATAAGTTGATGGATGACACATATTGGACTCCTGAGTTGTGGGTTCGTACGGCTGGCGAGAATGACCGAGCCAATGATCCTCCTGAGGGGTTCATGACGGTGTACAAGGATGCAATGGTTCTGGGAGGATTGAGATTTCCCATCCCTCGAGAGATGAGAGATATACTTAACTTTCTGGGCTTGTGTCCATCGCAGGTTTTACCTAATGGAATAGCCCTCATCAACTCTTTCATTGCCCTCATAAAAGCAACTGGGCATGAACCCTCGGCTTCCAATTTCATTAAGCTTTTTCAGGTGGCCAAGTCCTCACGTTTCGTCGCCGGAGGTGGGCTTTTATTACATCTCCTCCAAAAGATTTATGAAGATTATCCATTATTTGAAAGATTCCCTTGGTGAGACCTGGAAGAGCAAATTCTTCTTTATAAATGGCCCTGATGAGATGTTCGGGGTGCCCAAAAGGTGGGTTGCACACGGAGATGGGCCATTGGTGAGGGATAGGTCCCCCGCACCAGCGTTCGAGGGTTGGGCCAGGAGTCTGGCCTTCGCCATAAAGAATTTAAAGAATTTTCTGGAGACTGAGGACCTGCTGCAGAATGAGGAATCTTTGTTCCGCTTTGGGCTCTCGGCTCACCCGAGAATGGCAGCGAATCCCCCCGCATAGACCATGGAAAGAGATGGTTAGATTTCTAGAACTAACTCTCTACTAACCCACTAACTTCGAGCGTTACTGTGTTATATTACATTTTCTTTGCTTGTCTGTGCATCCTTCTTCTTTGTTTTGATTATTGTGCTAAGACTCAGTTTTTGGCGCTTTGGTGCAGCGATAGAAGTATTAATGGCTGGAAGAGTAGCTTCGAAGATCGTGGCACTTTTGAAGGCTCGTACTCCGAGCGAGGATGCCGCAGGGAACCCTAAAGTTCCTACTCCTCCTTCGGGTCAGGCTAGTGAGGCTCAGAAGAGACAGGAAGCTCTGCCAGCAATAGGGAACATCGACGGTCAGGATGTCGCCGTTGACCTCTCGAAAAAGATGAGGAAGCTGGAAAAAATGGGTCAGGCAGGCGAAAAGAAGTCCCGAGGCTCGGCCCAAGGGGTTGTCATGACGGAGGCTGGTGCAGGACGCCCGAACCCTGTGAGAAAGCATAGGAGGATGAGGGATCCTCGGCGGGTGTCTGGCAATGGGAAGAAAGTGGTGGTAGGGCCCCTGGAATTTGAGGATGGCTACACTTCTTCCTCGAAGGAGGAGCATTTCTGGCGATTCGAGCGTTAGGGTGACGCTAACTATGAGAGGTCCGCGAAGGATGGACTGGTTCTACTGAGGAAAAGCTTGACTTCACAACTGATCAGCGGCGGGGTGTTAGATCAGGCCCAATTTACTGGAGACCACGCGGCTCTGAATGAACAACCCATTGAGGAAGTCTTGGCTGAAGCGAGCCATGCTCTGGTTGCTGTAAGAAAACTCTTCCTTCAACGTTTTACACTCACTCACTATGTTTAGTTATTTATGAGGTTCTCTGACTAAGGACTTTTTCCTCTGTGCAGGAGGTGCTCCCGAGGATGAAGAACATGGAGATGCGAGCGCAGACCTACGCTAAGCGCAAGACCCATTACAAGAGGCTCGTGAGAACCAACGACCCAGAAGCCCTTAAGCAGCAAATTGTTGACTTGAAGACTGAGGTCGAAGCTTTGCACGTTTCTCTCAGTGACAGGAACACTCGTCTCATCACCCTCGAGGAGAAAATGCAAACCATGGGAAGCAGCCATAAGAAAGAGAATGAGGGGTGGATGAAGAAAGAAGAGCAGTACAAGAAGGAGGTAGCAGATCGCGAGGCAAAGCTCCAAGAGTTGGCCAAGAAAGTAGCGGAGGTGGAGAATCGAGCGTTAGCCATAGAGTTGAGGGCTAATAAGAAAGCGGTAATGCTCATGAATGTGAATGGATGCATATGAAATGCATAAATGCGATGCTTAGCCATAAGGATTCATATCATGTGGATTCAAAGCAAATTAAGTCATAAAAGACTCAAATAATTCACAACAAGTCTAAAAAGGGGCACAAGAATTAAGCTCATACATAACCAAGTCAAAACGCACCAACGAAGCATGAAAAATCCAATTAAGCATGCATAAAAGGCATAGAAAGGTGTTTCGAGAGCAAAAGAATCGAACCACGAAAGTCGAAAAATTCAAAAACTTACAGTGGCCCTCGAAACGGTCGTTTCGAGTTTTAGTTAAAAAGGCAAACGACCTTTTCGATGGCCAAGTCTGGAACCCGAGAGGTTCGAAACGACCTTTTTGGATTTTCAAAGAAAATCCAAATGGTCGTTTCAAAATCATCTGGAACAATTTTGCAACCCCAAACGGTCGTTTAAAAAATGGTCACAAAGTCCAAACGACCGTTTGGTAGACACATTTCAAAATTCTTGCTAGGCCGAAACGGCCGTTTCCAAAAGGCACTAAGGGCCGAAATGACCGTTTTGGCTCTGAAATCTAGGCAAAAGGGTCGCGGCAAAACAGGGGATTCGAGCCAAAACTCCTTCAACACCAAAATATGCTCAAAATTCAAACACAACCAACATATAATCATCAAGAAACATTCAAGCACAAAAATAAGTGCAAAGTTACCGAGAATCATGCATCCAAAGCTCAAAACACAAACCCACAACAAGAAGATTTCAAGCAATAATGTACCAAGTCATAAATGCATCACCAACTGATTCTCAAGGATTAAATGCAACAAAGATAACATATATAAGTCACATTTGGGGTCATAAATCAAGCATTACAAGCCAAGAATTCAAAATGCACAAATTGAGCATGAAACCTTTACTATTCACCCAAGTGCTCAAATTCAAGAAAATCCCCAAAACCAAGAAGATGCAATCGATAAAAAGTTAGAGAGGATCATTGAGGTTTCAAAACTTACTTCGGATCGGGAAATGATCGAGAAGTGAAAGAGATGTGATCTTGTGAAGCTTTGGGGATGGTGGGAACTCTTATCTCTTGTCTTGATCAAAGTTGAAGAATGAAGGGGAAGGTGGGGGTTCAAGCATATAAGTGAACCGGTCAGTTTATTTTGGGTTCGGTTCGGTTCAAGATTTGTCTGGTTTAAGTGATTCAAGAGGTCAAGGGTTCAAATCCGAATACTCACGCCAAATCGAATACGAATTAAATTCATATAAATTCAAGTTGAGAATTATAAGCAATAAAATAGCAATTATATCACATAATCACATAATTAATAAATTAAATTGCGCACATAATCCATACCTGTACGGTTGAAAGATCGGGGTCTCACATTAGAAGTCAAATGTGTTGATATTATACATCAAATCGAAGATCTTGATGTAAGGAATAAGATGATTGTTTCAAAATTAAAATTCGACAACCAACAAAGGAGGAATCGCCCGTCAAAGATGGCTTATGACCAGCGAAGCTTTGCAGGTGAATTCCGACGTTTCCGACGACCAATAGAGTTGAACGGGATATAAGTTTTGTTCGTCATCGAGAGCGAAACACGATGGTAGTGGTCTTAACTCTTTGGTCGCTGTGACGGAGAAGAAATCAACAGTTAAAGTTAATTTCAAACGAAATATTCCTCTGAAACAGTGTCAGAGGGTCAAAGTGTTAAGTTTTTCAATGGTGGAGGGGAAAAACGCACGGATTAAAAGGTGAGGGGGCCAAGTGTACAACCCCCAAAAGTTAGGGAGGTGACTGGAATTAGCCAAAAAAAATCATTAAAACTATGCACATCAGCATACACGTGGATAGTCTCAAGGATTGTGAATTATATATATATAGGGAGACTATCCAAGAGATAAAATAATTAATTATCCATAAAAAAAAAGTCTATTGTCCATTAGAAAAAATCTCACATTGAGATAAGCATAACCCAAATGTATAATACATAATATTTTTAGATTAATATACGTTCTTCTCAATTTATGCATTTAAAATGACTTATACTATAAATTAATAGATCAAAAAACTCATACTACACATTATTTTGAATTTAAATTAATATATATTTTCCTAAATTTTACCACTAAACTATACCCGCTACAATATGATTATTGTATACAAATGAACCTTTTGTCGAACGAGATAATTGAGCACCCGTTGGGGTTTCCGACCCTCCCGGTCTCCACCATATCTATTCAAAATGAATTTTACCATAAGTTAATACTTTAATTGCAAAAAATTTATACTACACAATAACTTTAAATTTAAAATTATATATATTTCTCTAAATTTATGCATTCAAAATAAATTTTATCATAAATTAATATTTTTAATTAGGAAAATCTTTTACAACTTAGAAAGAAATTTATAATAATTAACAACCATCAACCAATGATAATTTTTAAATTTAATAAAATAATTTAAAAAAAATTAGAATTTGGTCAAAATTGATACAGTTTGGTCGAAGGGTATATATATATATATATATATAGTTAATTATATTATACTTAACCCACAAATTAGATGGAGTAATCACAATTCACCGTCATCTAAAAAACAATTTAAAAGTTTTATTAAAAATAATCGTTATCACCGCTATATTTTGTCAAAACGTAACCGTTTGAAAATTTCATTAAAAAATTATGACACTTAACCCCCATATTATTATAATTAATTACAGTTAACCCTCAAAAGTAATATTGAAATTAAAAAAATTGACCAAAGTCAACAAATGATATTTTTAGGTTTTATTAAAATTTATAATGACTCAGCAATTTTTAAATAAAAAGGCGCCAAAGTGTATTATCTATTTTTGAAGGGTGATGTTTATAATTTAATTTAAAAATGATGGTGAATTTCAATTATCCAGGCTAATTTGTGACTTACCTGTAATATATATATACATATATATATATATATAATTCATGATAAATAAAATTCATGACCTAGCATAAAACCATGCTTAATACATTGAAATATTGCCTTAAAAACCTATGCACACAGCCCTAAGAGGTAGGTGTAAGAATCGAGGATTCTCCCGCTCTTTTTCCTCTATTTATCACTGAACCACGCAACCATTTCCATCATCCGTCGCTTCGACTGTCAGAATATCTCTTCATCATGAAACGGTGCCGTTCAAACGAGAACGCGGACGATGTCAACAACATCGACGGTACTGGTATTTTCCCACCCCATATTCTTCCTCATCCGCTGTTTTCTTTTCAATGTTTTTGTTGTTTTATTTATTTATGGGGAGATGATGGATATATAGGAGAAAAACTGGAAAGAATACTTCTGATTCATCTCTGGTTTTGAGTGGTTTCATGGCTTTATGGTCTATGATTTATGCTGAATGTTGGGGTTTAAATTATTGGAATGGAAGATAGTGAAATACTTGTTTTTCTGAGTTTTGCATGGTAAATTGCAGAAACCTTTAATTTGTACTGGATGGTTGAAGTTGTTGTAAGCTAAATGTATTTGATAAAGAAATTTCTGGGTTTCTGGCTCTGGACAAACTTATTGGTATTTGATTTCTTGGGCGGATATATTATAGTACAACTGATGATTCTTGTACCGAAGTGGAACTCTGCAAGCATTTCTTTTCATATTTTCCCTACAAAACCAGACTAAACGTAATGATTGCATAAGTTTTACTCGTTAGTTTCTATTGTCGATGAACATGACTGAGTTTTGTAGGTAGAGAGAAAAACCGTGGAACTGATGCTGATCAGAACACTGAGATGAAAGACAAGGTTCCCGAGGGTCAATGTATTTGTAATCACAGTGGTGGAGGTGAAGAAATTAGTAATGTTTAGTTTTTGAATTGCCTTTCTGTTTGTAAACAATTTTCACTCTCATGTTACCGTTTACATTTTCAGTTAAAATGAGCTTTTGTTCGCTAATTTGATGTCCTCGTGATCATTTCTCACGTCAGTCATTGATATAATGGAAATTAAGTGTTGTTTTTATTTTGAGTAGGAGATGATCTTGATGATTATGACTTTGCTGAAGAAGATACTGTGGAGATCAAGTTTGGGGTTCCGGAAGATGGTGAAGAAGAAAAAGAGGAAGATGACTGTGATGATGACGAGGAGGATGAGGATGAGGTAGAGGGCTTAAAACTTAACTTCAGTGTAGAACATGTTCGTGACCGCATAGCAAAGTTGATATGTTTTCAAGAAGTTCCACCTCAAATTGCCGAAGACCTGACTTTTCAAGAGATGATGATCGGTCAATACCCTTCTCTAACCATGGATTTTAATTCAACAAAAAGTGATTGCTTGCGTATCTATGAGGAAGAGAAAGTGAAAATCAAAGATGTTTTGAATAATATGGGTGGATCGATTGCACTTTCAGTTGATGTGTTAACTTACTGCCAGAGATCATACCCCAAAGACTTTTTATGTGTTGCAGCACATTTTATTGATGATGATTGGAAATTGAAGAAATGGGTTCTTCTTTTTCAGAGACATAATACGACGGGGTCTGATTTCATTGATCAAGCAGTCTTGAATACAATGAGGGAATGGAACATTTTGGATAAGGTGTCCAATCTTACATCCAAAGATGCTCATGAGGAATTTTTTGAGTCAGAAATTATAAGCACGATTAAAGCTCAGTGTAACGTGGATAGGAAGCTGGCTCTTGACTCTCGTCTTTTTTCTGTTCCTTGTGTTGCTGAACTCTTCAGTTTAATGGCTCAAGATGCATTTAACTCAATAGATAAGACAATTCTCAAAATCAAGGCACTGCATTGGTCCAATTCTGAATCTATGTGGCATCTCACCGACAGCAAGCTCAAAGATGCTTTAGATATGAAATCATTGGGAGAATTCGATTCAGTATCTGTGCACAATAACTATGATGTTCCATCTTCTGATGAATGGGACAAGGTCAAAATTGTTCATAGGTTGGTTGAAAGCACCTACAATGTGGCGAAGCAGATGTTTGAAACAAAGTACCCAACCTCTAACAAGTTCCTCTACAACCTTCAAGAGCTTCGGGCAATTTTGATCAAAGAGTCTACTAGTGAATACTCTTTTACTAGCAATCTGGCTAAGAAAATGCTTGCGAAGCTCGAAAAGTACTTGAAGAATATGTTTTTGTTATTGGCAATTTCTTCAGTGATGGATCCTCGCCTCAAGATGCAGTACATAGAATATATGTCCTCAAAGTTTGATGACTCTAATGGAAGCTTCCAAAGTGGCCCTGTTTTAGAGGTTATTCGCAGTCTTTATGCTGTGTATTCAAATCAAGAGACGAAGATTAAAAATCCAAAAGCTTCTTCAAATTTGAAAGCAGAAGAAGAAAATCCCAATGGTGATTGGTTTGAAGAATTCAGTCAGTTTGTTGAAATTAATAATCAGCCCCAAAAGTCCGATCTTGACTTGTATTTGGAAGAGCCGGTGTCTCCATGGAGCGATGATTTCAATACTTAAGTACCCAACTGTTGCGAAGATGGCACGAGACATATTGGCTATTCCATTATCAGTCGCTACATTGTATAATGCTTATTACTACTTGGAAAACAGACGTCCGGATGAGCATCTTATTTGCTTAGGGGCGAAATTGATGAATGCCATGATGTGTTGTTGGAGTTGGAATCCAAGAACAGTTCCTGATCTTGATATGTGATTGTTTGCTTGCGGTATAGCAATCTGACTGACTTATGAAGTTAGTATATTTCAGAATATTAACTTTGGCGCTTTTGTTTTTGCTATGGTATCGAATGATCCTCTTTTGAAACTTGTGAACTTTTACAAGCTTGATCATGGAGCTGTTGCCTTGTTATGTTTGATATGAATCTCTTTTGGAGCTCGTGAATCATCTGAAATTTGAAGTAGTGCAATTTTATCTGTAATTTCATCTCTGCACTGTTACTCTGCAGCTCTAGCTTATATTGATCAGTTCTAGTCGAGAGACATTTCTGCAAAGAGGGATAAAGATGAAAAACTATTGATTTATTGATAAATCCCATCTTTTAATACAGAAAGATTCATCTCAAGTTTGAAATATTGAATGACGTACTTATATTCTTAAGAATATTATTCATAATGAGAAATTTAAACAAATTATCAAGCATTTTTAAATCAACATATAGGATGTTAAAAATCTCAGTACTCTGTTTAATTGCTATTCTTATGTTGGGCATTGAGTTGGGTTGTAGCCGAACTTATTGCATCAAATTTTTGCATGCTATCTTATGTTATCTCTAACGATAGTGAAAAACTTATAAAACAAAAGCTCAGAAATTCTTTTAAAAAGAACTCTCTAACTTTTTCCAACTCTATAACTTGATTTATCTTGAATATTCACAAGTAGTTACTTAAAATTAATTATCTCTGTAAAATGAAACAATTAAGTTTTTTATTTTCTGATCACTATATGAAAACTTTAAACAAATATCAACTTTAAGTAAAATACTATGTACTAGCATATTAATATTCCCAAATAAATATATTTTTTTAAGATAAATAAATATAATTACTAATAATTAAAAACCATATTTTATTGAAGTAAGATTGGAAGTCTTTATTAATGAGGAGCGGTTTTCTTGCTTTCTTCCCTGTTATACTTCTCTGCTACACAAATAATAATTTGACAAGTGTCCAATTAACATAATATAAATTGAGTAATAGAAATTAAATTATAAGAAAATTCTTAACCTTAACGGATGGAGGACTCCGTTACATTTTCTATCTCCTATTAAAAAATTTCATATTTTTTCTTTTATTTCTCAAATATTGTTTCTTTATTTCACGTTATCTAGATTTTTAAGTTCTTTTCTTTTATATTTATTTTTTATCATTAATTTATATTTATTTTTTTCACACTTCATTTCAATTTTTTAATTATATTCTATTTTTCTTTATACTTTTTAATTTCTACTTGAATTATTACTTTACACTAATTTAATATATTCTTATTTTATTTATTCATTTATATATCAAAAATATTATAATTATACTGAAAATAATTATAGATTAAATAATTATCTAAAAATTTTAATTAATATTTAATTATTTATATTTTATCCCTAAACTCTAACCCTAAACCCTTAAACCCTAAAATTCTAAATCATAAACACTAAACCCTAAACCCTTAAATCCTAACCCTAAAACCCTAAACCCTTAAATCCTAAACTCTAAAACCCTAAATTATTTGTAAGAAAAAATTAAATTTTACCATACTTATCAATAATTAAATTTCTTATCCGTAAGAAATAATAATAAGAATAGAGAGAGGAGGAAATCGAAAACGAAAAGGGGAGAGAAAAATATAAACGATTTTTTAATAGGAGAGAGAAAATATATCAGAGTTATCATCCGTTAACGTTAGGAATCATTGTGTGAATCAGAAGGATAGGTTTTTTCTCTCTGGCGGCTAGAGTTTACAACCATCGTCGGCAATGTTGGGGAAGACTCATCGCGCCGGCGGCGCTTTCCCGGGATGGATCCTGGGGACGGACAAGTACATGAGAACAACATGCAGCGTTCTTATGCTGCGGTAGAGAAAGCGAATAACTCGTACATAAGCACTCCCACAGCCAGACAACCGGTTAAAACATCAGCAGGAAAAGTCCATCTGTTCACAAAAGACCCTAATCGACTTAGGTATGGCAAAATCACGGAGCGAAATGGGATTACGAATATAGCCTATACCGACGACGAGATAGCCGAACTTTCAACACCTTTCCAGTATGCCCTAGTGGGCAAATTTTCTCATGGGTATCCTACCATGGCTAGACTTTATGAACTCTTCATGAATCTTGGAAACACCGAAAAAGATGACACAACAGATGAGCAAGGAAAAGGAGATCTCCGAGAGGTAATCCAGGAAAAAAGACAGGAGTTGGAGAAAAACACAACAAATAACATGGTGGAAAAACAGCTGGTTACGAAGAAGTGGGTTGAACGTACTTTTGCAAAGAAAAATGAGGTTACAAAGGAAGACACGATACAAAAGTCCAATGGACAGGAACATGAAAAAGGGAAAGATACCATTGGGGCTCAATCAGTTGGAGACGATACAATAGACGAACAGGAGTCTGAGGAATCTCATAAAGTTCAAGAAACCAACAGCCACACTCAGAACATGGACAAGAAAACTATGGCAATGGCCTCTAGCAAGCCACCGAACAAAAGGGAGGTGAATCTACTGCAATCAGCAGGAGCTAAAGATTTACATGAGGCATGGAATAACTTGGTGGGAGAGAATAACAGCAGGAAGGATTTTACAAATACCGAACTTGCTAATACAGAGAAGTCCGATGAAGGGAGTGATGGTAATCAGTATGAAGAGGATGATTCTGACACGGTTAAGCAGATGGCGTTGCACTCCAGATCGAAATCTATGGACAAGGAACAAACGGATCCTAATTTCAAAATGGTGGAGAATAAAAAGAAAAATCCAAAGCAAACATCAACCACGAGCACACAGGCCGCTAAAAGGACGCTGAGATCGTCGGCCTTATCTACCGATCGGATATGATGATAAGAGGACTCATCTGGAATGTTAGAGGAATACGCAATGAAGGACGCCAGCGTATCCTCAAGGAGTATAGGCGTCGGAATAATCTGGATTTCATGGCTGTTATAGAGCCTATGATTCCACTTAATTCTAGTCTTTTTTGTTATAAATTCAACTTTAGTAAGGTTTGTGCCAATATTTCTAACCACATATGGTTTTTCGGTAATGCAGATGTGGAGGTTAATATGCTTAAGGATGCACGACAATTTCTGCACTTGAAGCTGTCAAGCGCGAGATGGAGTGAATCTATTCTCCTGACCATAATTTATGCAGAAAGTGAGATTGTGGGTCGTAGGGAGATTTGGAATGAATTCAGGGATTTCGATCATTCGGAGGAAAATTGGATAATGGGAGGAGATTTTAACACCATAAGATCTCCGGAGGAGAGAAAGGGTGGTAGAAGACCGCCGGATATGCTAGCGATGACTGACTTCAACAATTTCATTCAAGATACTGGGCTAATTGAAACGAATTTTAAAGGTTCTATCTTCACGTGGGAGAAAGGAGGCTTGTGGCAAAGATTAGACCATATCATGGTTTCAGAAAAATGGGCTAGCTTGTTTCCTAACATGACAGTTACTCACTTGTCGAGAAGTACGTCCGATCATTGTCCTATGTTGTTCGTCGGATCTGATGCTATCGAGAGAGTGTCGGCCGCTTTTCAGTTTCAAGATATGTGGTTGAGGTATAAGGGGATTGAGAAGGTTATCGCTGATAGTTGGAAGGAACCCGTTGATGGGATAGGTATTTGGAAACTTCATCAAAAGTTTGTCAGACTAAAGAAGTTTTTAAAAATCTGGAACAAAACAACCTTTGGTAATATATTTGATAGGGTGAAGGACTCGGAGAAGAGAGTAGAGGCTGCTGAGAAAATTTACGATAACACACCCTCAGAGGAGAACTTGATCGAATTAAAAAGATTATCAGCCGAGAGAAACAAGATACTCTTGATGGAGGAAGAAAGACGGCTTGCAGATGGATAGTCGAGGGGGAACGAAATACAAAGTATTTCCATTCTATGGTTAAGACGAAGAGATTCAAAGGCCAAATTAGAAGAGTTTGGGTTAATCGGGAGGAAATTTCGGACCCGGTACAGTTGAGAACTTCGGCGAATGAATATTTTGAAAAGCTTTTTAAGTCGGATCCGGTCAGTGGTGGAATTATGGAAAATCACGGAGAAGGCAGCGATGAAGATAGGATCATGTTGCAACAAAATTTCAGCGAAGAGGAAATTAAGAATGCAGTGTTCGAGATAAACCCAAATGGAGCTGCTGGTCCCGACGGATTTGGTCCGAAATTTTACCGTCAATTCTGGAAGATTATTAAGGATGAGGTGTTTGAAATGGTGGAGGAATTCGGTAAAGGGGTGCAATTACCGAGAGCATATACTGCAATAGCAATAGAACTCCTTGCGAAAAAAGAAAATCCGTTGCATTGGAGTGACTATAGACCGGTTAGTCTTTGCAACGTATCTAGCAAAATCATCTCTAGGCTTCTTAATAACAGGCTGGCTAAGGTATTATCAAAAGTGGTGGATGAAAACCAGAGTGGTTTCATACAGGGCCGACTCATTAATGATAATATTCTTCTAGCTCAAGAGATGATCCATGCTATTGATACGAAAGGCCACTTATAAAAATGTTGTTCTTAAACTTGATATGGAAAAGGCTTATGACAGAATTGAGTGGGATTTCCTTTACGAGGTTATGTAGAGAAAAGGATTTCCAAGTAAATGGATAGGATGGATCAGGAACAACATTAGCAACTGCTGGTTTTCGGTTCTCATTAATGGAAAGTCGGAGGGAATCTTCCATTCTACAATAGGGCTTCGCCAAGGTGATCCGCTTTCACCTTCATTGTTTGTACTAGCAGCTGACTATTTTTCTTTTTGTCTTAACAGGGTGTTGGAGCGAGACAAAAAATGCAGCTTTCAGGCGCAATGCTCTATCCCGGTATCTCACTTGGCTTATGCGGATGATACCATGCTTTTCACCAATAGCAGAAAACTGAGCCTGGAGCAATTTAAATTGGCTATTCTGGAGTATGAATCCAAATCAGGACAAAAAGTTAATGTGTCTAAAAGTTCTTTCCTGGTTGGATGTAAAGATGATGAGGTATGCCGAACGGTAAATGATGTCTTTGGGTTCCAACGAGGAGAATTGCCTATCTCTTATTTGGGTGTTCCTTTGTACAAAGGAAGAAGGAAAATATTTCTTTATGAACAGCTATTGGGGAAAGTTAGAGGAACAATTGGAGGTTGGGAAGCAAATTTCTTATCACATGGTGGGAGATTACAATTGTTAAAATCCACGATATACGCAATTCCTATGCATTTGATTCAAATTGTAGAGCCGCCTATAGGGGTTCTCAAGGGGATTGAGGTTAAGATGAACGTTTTTTTTTTTTTTGGGAACTAAAAAGAACAAAAAATCGCTGCATTGGGCTAAGTGGGAGAAATTGTGTTATCCGGTGGAAGAGGGTGGACTTGGGGTGAGAAATCTTCAAGATATGGTGAAAACTTTCAACTGGAAGTTGTGGTGGAGACTTCGTTCCGGTTATAAGTCTTTATGGGCTAAATTTATGAACAAAAAATATTGCTCTAAAGCACACCCGCTATACGCACTATGTTCAGTTCGACATTCGCACACTTGGAAGAGGTTATGCAAAGTTAGAGAACAAGCAGAGAAGTTTATCTCTTGGATTATTGGAGACGGAAATGTAGCCTTTTGGAATGATAAATGGCTAACTAACCAGCGGCTGAGGGATATATGCCATGGAAATATGGGGCTAGAGTTGGTGAAGAATTTCATACGGGAAGGATGCTGGGACAAAGACAAGTTGGTCAGGAATGTGGGCGAACATTTTTCTGAGGTTATTGAACAATACCCGATTCGTACTGGAGGCAATGATATGGTGATCTGGGAGGGAAGCAGCGATGGAAAATTCAGTACAAAAGATGCATGGAATAGGATAAGGAATAAGAAACAAGAGTCGGTCCTTCTCAAAGCGATTTGGGATACAAAACTAACTCCCACGATTTTAATCTTCATATGGAGGCTGATAAATGACTGGATTGCAGTCGACAATCGACTTCAATGAAAAGGAATCACACTTGTTTCCAAGTGCATGTGTTGTTCACAAGTTGAAATAAGGGAACACTTGTTTATAAATGGAGAAAGCGCCAGAAAGATATGGGAATTCTTCGAAGAAAGGTTTAGGGTCACAAGGTGTAACACACTTTCACCGGTGGCCGTGCTTCAGCATTGGTTCGTTTCTTCGACGTTTAGCGCTAATTGTCATATTCGTATGGTAATACCTATCCTTATCTTTTGGTATTTATGGAGACAAAGGAATTTAGGTAAATTTGAGGGTAAGAGTTTTTCTATTAATTATATTATTAGACAAATTCTAACTCACTTATTTCGTTTGCATGGCACGAGGAGAGTAACAAGATCCTGGTGGAGGGGTGACATTTCGGTCGCTGCAAATCTCGGATTTCAGTTAGGAGACAAGCCACACATCCGAAGCATCGGAGTCAAATGGAAATGCCCACCATGGGGTTGGTGGAAATTAAATACAGATGGTGCTTCAAGGGGAAATCCGGGTTCGTCTGGCATCGGAGGTGTGATCAGAAAATTTGATGGCAACATTATTGATGCATTTAGCATTGCTATCGGACATGCCACAAATACTTATGCAGAGATTAGTGCTGTTGCTGAGGGCTTAAAACATGCGGCTATGCTGGGATGTGATAAGGTTTGGATCGAAATTGATGCGGAGGCTGTGATGCATATCATTAAAAGGGGGTATGTGGGAGATATCGAGACAAACAAAAAGATTTCAGACATCATGAAGCTGAGTAAGAATAGGGAAGTGAAAATTTCACATATTTATCGGGAAGGAAACAGGGCAGCTGATTGGTTAGCAGGGAGAGCAGCCGGGTTGCAGATAGATTGGAAATTCCCTGAGGAAAATATGTTGCAAGAGTTAAGAGGCTTTAAAAGAGTTGATAAATGGGGACTAGACAACTTTCGCTTCATTTAGGTAATCAACATTGGCGGGTATATACTCCTGTTACCGTTAACAAGTCCATACAGAAAGCTTGGTGTGGATATTCAGGTATGAAAACGTGCTTGAGCTATTTTTTGAATATGGTTTTGCGTGTTAGCGCCAAAATTTTTAATGGTTTTCATGATGAGAGTTGGGATCACAAATTGTATATGTATGATGTAATTACGCACTTGATATTAGCCTGGGAGAAAGGTTTTTTTATGTTTGCAGTTGTGGGGATCAAAGAAAGGAAAATTTTGATAGAAAGCAGCCATGAATGGAGACAGAAGGAATGCCTAATTTTCAAGTCCGACGATATTTGGACTGATTGTAACTATGAAATTGACGGATACTTTGTACATAATGTCCGATGCCAACCTAATGTCGACTCCATCAGCCCTGAGGACGCAATCTTAGCTAAAGCAATCGACCATTGCCGTATGATTGTCACATCAACATCTACAATTGCCCGGATGTCTGGGCGCCTTACGAGGCCAGTGGAAGATCCAAAAATAAGTTTATGCATGAGGGGCCTAGATAATGTTTGTCTGTGGGAGAGCTCAAACAAGATTATTGCAATGGCTACAAATAGCAAAGCTAATTATAATATAATCCCCCTTACGAGATGTCTTGTTTGTTTTATTCATAGGGGTCACCATTGTAACTCGAGTCTTGATGATCCTTGGATCATGAACATCTATATTGCCTTCTTGGCTTGGGTTGGTTTATATAGGAGGAGGGGTCCTCAGTAAAAACCCTACGGCGCATTGCCGGTTTTCTCAAAAAAAAAAAAAAAAAGAATTTTTGTGTAATTTAATTTTTATTACTCAACTTAATTTCTATTAGTTGGACACTTGGCAAATTCTTATTTGTGTAGCAGGAAAGAAAAACAGATAAGAAAGCAGGAAATCTGCTCCGATTGGCATCAATGTAAGCCCGAAATATTCGGCCTCAATTTTTTCGTAATTTTGTAACTCTGTTATTATGATATGATATTGAGTGGTTGGAGGATACCCTATTCTTTCCCCCAAAAAAAAAAAAGGAGTGTCAAGCAGCGACAAAAGTATAAGGAAAGAAGCTGCGCCCCGTTATGAAGTTCTTATAACTAAATGCTATAATCGGAGTGACTTTATTGACGCCCGGCTACTCGTTTTCTTTTAATCAATCCGAGATGTATCCTAGCGCGATATCTTCTTCGGTGGCTCGTTATGCCTCCTGATGGTGAAGGTGAAAGAATAGAAATAACATTGGACTGATTTTGTTTATGTGCGGGGCACGTTACGGGGTGAATCACTAAATTCTTTGGCAATCTATTCGTTTTGGTTTGATTCCTTCACTTTTGCCGGATCCTAAGCTTAGCATTTACAACGCGGGATATGAAGTACAGAGGAGATAGGCGACGGATTAGGATGAAAATTTGAGAATTTGCAGGCTAAGTAATTCTACAAGCTTCGAGAGGCTATCTGGCGGGCCGTCGTATATGCACGCAGCATCAAAGGCACTTGCGGTAAAGATATAGGTAATGTTGCTGATGATTTGGGAACTTCTCCCGCCAATAGAACCATAGATGGAACCCACGATGGAAGAAGAAACTCCAAATTCTGATGAAGTAATGGAATTGAATTATACTTCTTGTGAAATAGGAGGCCGTTTGTCCTTTCGGATATTCCCGAAAACGATATTATGTTAGAACAACTTCCTTTTGATAATCCAGGGCAACAAGGCGAAAATAGGAACAGGGATTTGGGGTGAGGATCTACGTGGAGTCGAAGATCTGGAAGGCTAAGTCGATGCAAGTGAAAGGGTTGAGATCTTGATCAAACACATAGGTGGTTTCCGCGTCTGGGATAAAAAGAACTGATTATCTTCTGACTTTTGACGAAGGGATTACCATTAACGGATTATCTCCTGATTTTTGGCAAAATCACTTTTCTTTTGGTTCTGTTTCAACTACATGAGCCACCCAGGATGGTGACTAACAGTCCAAATTAAACGCCAAAGCACAACGTATCTCTATGCATGTGTTCTAAGGCAGTACAGGAAATGGGTGGAGATGCGTACAAAAGGACTCTGAAGGATATTTCAATACGCAATAAAAACTTCGATCTTAACAACCTCGAATCAAGAGCAGCTCCAGCCATTCATTCGCATAAATACAGGTTAAGACAAAAGCAAAACAATGAATATAAATTTCCAGCGATACCATTTCCAAAAAGCAAAGAGGGCGCGCAAACATCGGCCCCAACATAGCAAAGTACGAGAACAATATCCAAGAACTTAACAAAGCAAAGATACGACAAGATGATCCCCCAAGGGAAATACCGGGACAAAGCTACCGACTAAAACATCCAAAGCAATAAAAAGCAATAACTTCAAAATGAAATCAGCTGGAAGGGATCCTAGAATGTTTACTCCTTAGGGACAGAAGAAGATGCCTCAGGAACATGGTTCGCCGGAACGGGCGGAACGGCCGTTCCGGAACGGGAACGGCAGCCTCCGTTCCGCTGTTCCGGTGTGTAACGTTTGATGACCTGTAACGGCGTTTCTCTGCCATGGAACGGTGTTCCGCGGCGTTATAACGGCCGGAACGGATCGGATCGGAAGGAATGGGGAAGAAGACGATAAAAACGGCATTTTCTGGAGAAGAGGACGATTAGATACATATTAGGTTTTTCATTTAACAAAATAGAACTTAATGGGCTCAAGTATAAACATGAGTAGCTATATTTTTTTATTTTAATGAACCCATTTATGAATTAATTATTTTATTTTATTTTAATTTGTAGTATATTTTTTTAGGATCCTATATATATATATATATTAGTGAATGCATTTTTTTTATATGTTGCTAGTAATTTTTTAACAACTTTGAGTTTGTTATCTATATAATTTTATTTAATTGTAACATATATTTTAATTGAACTAGTAATTTCGCTTACTCTATGCATGTGTAAATAATAAAATTATAATTATTTATATACATATTAAATTAAAATTTCTATGTTTATATTTATTTTATTAAATTTTTTAATATAATTAGTTTAAAAGCTAATACAAAGTATGAATTAGAAAATATGGGGCAAAAATAAAAATATATATTAATAGAAAGAATGAGATTAAAATGAGGGGAAAAAAAAGTTAAGAAATAAATACAGGACAACATGTTGAGAAAATAATAAAAAATATTAAAATAGAAAAAAATAATTTTAGAGTTCAAGAGACCAAACCGAGGTTTCTCATTTAATATAATAGTATAGATAATGTTATATAATTTAGATGCCTCTTCACGTAAGAATATAAAAAGTACATTTTGCAACAAAGCATATTGCATGTAAGTGGAAATATGAAATCTTGCACAAAGTTTCAATTGAAATTCGAAAAAATGATAAAAAATAAAATTCAAGATTAGAAAATTGAGAAAAAAATTATTAAACTACAAAAGAAAGCGACACTAAATGTTATTCGGGATGAAAACATATAATGCAATTGACAAATGTAAATATAATACAAATTAATGTTAACCTAAATTGATAAATTAATAATTTTTAAACATTTTTTGGGTTTTTATACATCTTTTAGAAAGTGGCCGCGTTTTTGCCGCGACCGTTCCGCATCATTGCAACGGAACTGGAACGGTGGCCTCCGTTCTGTTCCCCGCGACCGTTACGGCAAACCATGATTACAGGTCAGATTTCCGGGGACTTTTATGGGTTCCGGCCAAAATTTGCATTATTTTTAAATTTTTTTCGAATTGTGGGCTAAATTTGTTACCAGAAAAGATATTGTACCAAAATTACAGAATGGCCGCAGTTGGTATATCATTTTTGCAATATTCTCCCGATATTGATTGCTCGTTGATTAGTTCTTTTTTTTTTTTTGGGTGGGGGGGGACCCGGCACAGAGTTGTGGAGTTTTTACCGGAGGATTCCACCTCATATATAGCCAACCAAGAACCGAAGCAATACAGAAGTGCATGATCCAAGGATCGTCAATGCTGTTCATACTATGGTGCCCACGAAAATACATGACAATAAGCGAATGGGCCCAAAAAGAATTACACCAAAAACATTGCTCGTTGATTAGTTGAAAGATGGTAAGATTTATTACATTAGATGTGTGCACGCATCACAACAATCATGGAAGTAGTTTAGTCCATAACAACTCTTCAAACACCGTCAGAATACATAGAATGCTCCTACAACACATGCTTGTACAGTCCTCAGCTTGAAGCAAGAGAGGATCATACATACAATTTATTCACTTAAAATCTGACTAGAAAAGATACATCATTATATTTAAGAGAAGACTCGATCATCAATAATGAGCGATGTAAAGAGTGTACTCCAAAATACCTGTTGGGTCCAGCCCAATTGCAATCATTTGTTGGCCCAAGCCATGAAATCAAAGCCCAAAGAAAAGTCAAGCCCATAAGTCATTTTCTTTAAAGAAACGTAGCAAAGTTGGCCTTGGTTTCCTTTCTCTGGATTAATCAAAGGCGGCAGCAGCAGCATTAATTGCACTTTGGCATGCAAAACAAACAGAACATCTCTGCATGAAACAGAGAGCATTTGCTTCACATTTTTGTTCCTATTTTCTGCACTTTTGAGGCTGCGGCAGTTTCATCGGAGGCACGATCGGAAGGTCATTTGTCCTCGGATTTTGATGAAATTTTAACAGCACGTTCCCAACACGTCATTCTCGAATCTGAACGGTGGAGATCGTATTTGAATCACTGTAGGTCAGTTTTTGGCGTATGAACAGTAGCCACGAATTTTTGGCTTTTGTGTTCTTATTGTTTTTGTGATTCTTGTTGGATATATTTAGAGAATCGGTTTGTTCGGATCTAGAACTTGATTTTGTTGGTGTTGGAATTGCTGTAATTTGTGCCTCGTATTTTAGTGGAGATTTATTTCGGGTCTCGTAGGCCCCGTGGTTTTTACTCTTCGTTTTGAAGGGGTTTTCCACGTTAAAATCGCGCGTCTCTATTGTGGTTGATTGATTTGATTGTTTTATATCCATTGGCGCATTTGGTACATTACTTGGTTGAATATTTGTTGGGTATTTGGAAAGGAGAAGTTTGATTTCCGCTGTGTGTATTCGTTTCGTTTGATTTCCCTTTCCCAACACTCCAATGGGCTCATTGTGCACCTTTGGATGACAATGCCACTGTTTTGATTTGGATCCGTCTTTCCTTGTGCTGTGATGGTTACAAATTGGTTGGGAAGGGGTTGTCTAGGCTGAATGAGGCAGTTTTGAAACACAACCGCGGAGTTTCCGAAGATGAAGTCGATTGTACCCGTAATATCGCAGTCGCAGTAGAAGTGACGGTTGGAGTGGGGATAGAGAGTGTCTTGAAAGGCATCGAACGAGCATCGGTAGAAGACGGATTGGTCGGAGCCCGACCTAAGGGCCACTGCTTGGTGTTTTTCGGCTCCGGCTGTGTTCCTAAACCCTATGTCTCGGGCAATGAAACCTTTCCCCACAACGGCTGTCGAATGAGGCACAAGAATTTGTTAATTTGGTTTCATTTCAAAGTTATTATATATAGTTGTAGTATGAAATTTTAAGAGATGAATTATCAATCCATATGTTAAATCTTGGTTAACATAAACACAAGTTGTTAATGACCCTTTTCCCTAGTGACATTAATATAAACCAAAACAAAATATATAATGGTGACAATTATATTGGAGCATTGAGGCATCTCGTTATCTTGAATAGTTCAATGTGTATGAGATATTCTCATATATTTGTCATATTGACAAGACTATATGTAATAACTAAATGATAGGCACGACACATTTCCACGGAGACCCTCTTATTAATACACATGAACTTGACAAAGTCCGATTATTTCCTCCCCTAGTTGACAAACTGGTTTTGATTTAGTATATATGTGGACGGCAATATAGTATTTTCATGCCTTACGTCAATAAATTTTACCAACTATTTATGCTTAATATAATTCAATCTATTATGTGAAAAGCACCTAAATAATTTGATGAAGTCAAAGAATTGTGGTAACTAGCTACTAAATTAAAAACTCACCGAATGTTGCCGTAGCGAACGTCC
>JBBMKE010154604.1:0-15745 GCA_037834125.1 Lippia alba | reverse complement strand
GATCGATATGTTTGCTTGTCGAAACCTTATATGCTTAATTCAAAATTTTGTGAAATTTGATTATGTGTTAGTTTTATGTGTTATGAACGTGTATGTGTGCTCGGAATTTAATTTGGAACTCGTTTGAAACCCCGAAACCAACCAGGAAAACTTACGAGCGCCTAAATGACCCTTGCCTATTCAAATGACCATAACACCCTCATTATTCACTCAAATTACATGAAACTTGGACCCACCTGCCCCTCACTCATAACCCTATCAGCTTTAACAAATTTCATTCTAAATTCAACACACCAAACCCTCCAAAAATCTGAAGCAAACCGCGACCCTCACAGTACATGTATGGAAATTTGAAATTTCAACTCGTTTCGCATGATTTCTTTGGCTCGTTTGTGACTCATTTACTTCATTAATCATGTCTTATTATATGATAACTTGTATGCTATGAATTATCATGAGTTTTGATCGAATATGCTCCAATTTGTGTTCAAGCATGTCTTTAAAGTTCTATAATGTGTATATATGTTTCAATGCTTGAAATTTTGCTTCTATTTGATTATAATTCACCTCTTTTGTGACCCTTGCAACTTGAGAACGTGCTTAATGATAGGATTTGATGAATATGTGAAATTTATGAATTTATTTGAATGGAAATGTGAAAGATATGAACTCTAAAGATTATAAATATTAAAAAAAAATGCAAAATGTGTTTAGGTGACTTCATAACATTTATTGATCTCTTATGCATCTCATATCATATGTATGACGTTGCCGTACGTCTTATATGGTCCTCATAAGTTTCTTATATGGTCCTCATAAGTTTCTTTACACTTCCTTTGCACAGATACCGGTCCTGTCGGAGGTGAGGGCGATTTTTGAGCTCCTTGTTATCCTTTGTGTCTTGTGTAAGGTGGGTTTTTCTTCTAATAGTTAAACGACCCAATATATCCCTTTATGTGCAAGGTTTTAAGCCAACATCTATATAATATATATAGAGTCGTTTTTGTGTAAATGATTTCAAACGTAAAGCCCTTTTTACTTGAATATCCTACCAAATGTTTTGGTGAGAGCATGAATGTACGCGGGCCCCGAGACTTAGTGTGAGAGGCTATCTGGGAAGGCAAGGGCCGACGGTGATCCTCTCATGCTAGTTCCAACCAATGACTGCAAAACGGACTTTATCAGGAATTTTGACAAAGAAATGCTAATCGGGCTTTTGGGGATTCATGTACCCCACTAGCCACAATGAATGGATGGCCGGGTCTTGCAAACCCGCCCATCACCCGGAGGAAGAAGTGTAAATGAACGAATGTAATGAATTCGAATGATTGTGCACAAAAGAGTAATTGCATGAAAACACATGAATGAATGATTAATGTTTACACATGAGGAGAAGGTTGGAAATTGTACACGCCCACTCGCCAAGCCATGAATGACCTATTGTTTAATTGAAAATGAGTGCTATAATCCTATTGATGCTTTATTTCTTGCCCGCGTGGGAAATTGTTCTAAAACTTCAAATGGGATTATAACTTGCATGAATGTGTTCCAATACCGCGATATTATGTATTATACCCTGTTTTTATACCCACCAATCCCTTTTGGATTGAACCCGGTATTGTTTCAGTCTTTTGGCTGCAGGTTTGTTCGTGCTAGGCGGGAATACAAGTCTAGGAGTCTTGCATTCGGATCTAGCATGTTATTTTGTACACACACTCATAATATTTATTGCTTATGTAATTCTTGAACGCTTTATGTATCTTGAGGCTGTGAAGGCCATGACTTATGTGAATTAAATTTTGGAGCTCGTAGCTCATTGTTTATGATATATGTAATGCTTCCGCTTTTCTATTGCATTGCTCTAATTTATCATGGTTTCGATTATTATTTGGTTCAAGGGTTAGCCCGCCTAGCGTAGCGAGTGTGTGTGAGTCCCCGTTCGCCGTGATTTGATTCATGTATGGATTATCCATTTCATATGCGGGTCAAGTCTCGGTGCGGAGGATGTGGCGCCTCGCCTTCGCGTGTTACAGAATGGGGCCTTAAGCCCGGTTAGGGAGCCTCCATCATCTTCGTCCTTCATAGTAACAAAATTAAAAAAAAAAAAGACGAAAAAAGAAGTATCTATCACTTCCAAGTTCCATATATAAACTTTTGAAATGCGCATTACAAGCTGAAAAAGAAAAACATTACCTCCTTATCACTCTCATCTCCGATAGCTTCATCTTCATCTTCATCAATGACAAGCTGTGAGGCAACCTCCACATCTTTCTTACCAATGCCCAAAATCATGGTCTTCAAACGTTTACGACTAGATAATAGACCAATACTATCAGAATAATACTTCTAACAGATACAATCTCTTCTAAAAGACATATGAAAAGAAGTAAATGCAATAGGCAAGAAGAGTACTGACACAGTGTATTCAATGAGGCAAGGGAATGAATTTATCCTAAAGTTTCTGAAAAGGTACTCTTGCTCGCTCTCGAGTTTAATAAGAAGATCAAATGATGCATAGTTGGACCTCCAGCATCATGCCTGTGAAACTCCATATATTTGATCTACAGTAAATGTAACAATTACCAGATGCCATTGAAAGCACACATAGAAAGAAAACAGTATTCTATATTAATTCAATAAATACATTTATCATAGTTAAATATTTTGCGCGCAAACTTTAGCTTGTAGGTTATTTTTGTAGAGTATTATATAATTACAAATTGTACCTCCTTGTAAAGAATTAGCGTGGGTGGTTTGGACAAAAAGAAGAAACCCTCTTCAAGAGGAAAAAGAACTCCATCTTCAGCTTCATGCTAACACTTCGCAGTGTAACCATATTCTTCGTTACGGAACCTTCCAGGTTTAGTGAGTTTGGCTTCAGATAAACCACTGAGAATTATGGTAAATACCTCATGTACATATCCCTGATATTGAATTAAAAAACATGTGAATAATCATCACAATTAGTGACCTTGAAACGGCATCTGTTTCTAATTTATTTAGACTATACTTGGATGACATACTCAAGATTGTAGTTTCAATTGATTAATTTCCAGCATGTTAGCAACATATGATATTGTTACCTTATGCTCGCTTTAGCTTAAGCTGTTCTTCTTACTTGGCTTTATAAAGTTCTTCACTCATCGATAACGTTGTTTCCATCAAATTACATGTTTCAAACTGCACGAAAGCAATATGGGCACGTATTTTCCTTATACTTTTAGTGTTAAGAAATTTTAGAGCACACTGCTACCTGCATCACTATGTGCGGATACAAAGTTTCGCCTTCCTGAATTGGTGGATCAAGAGTAACTACCACAAATGTAAATGGCTGGTCCGGCTGCAGAAGTAAAGGTGATTGAGCATTAATGGACATTGCAATCACATAGGCGGAACCGCCTTTTCAATTCTTTTATAAGAAGTAGAGAAAATATAGAAAAGATTTCCAAGATTTACATCTATGCTAACGTCCACTCAGACTTAAAGAAAGAGCAAATGAGCACAACCTTAGGCAGGCAAAAAACACGAGCGACGCTGCTGTACTGAATTTTGAAGTCATTTCCTTGTCCTTGGAGGCGCAAAAATGAGAGATAAAGCTCAACATTGTATTGTCCCCTGTGGTAGAAGAAAATCTATGTCAAATACCAGTAGTAAATCGACGTAACAAGAGTGCTTGGAACAATATATTAAATAGTTCTTCACAATCTACCTAGGTGTGAGCATGCCAACTCCATCAAAATTAACAACAAATTCTACGCCTCGTGCTCCGACATCTGCCATTGAGACAATCTGGTCTCTTGATACCTAAATGAAAGTACCTATCATGATGATTAGAAGTCCTTTGAAAGAAAGTCGGGTCAAGTTTCAGTTAAAAATGATTACGGACAATTTTCATCACCGATAAATTGAGTTGCATGAAAACTTTTTCCATTAATGCGTCTTCATGCATGAGGGTAAATTTGCTTGCCATCAATAAAAAGAAATGCGTTCATTATGCAGCATGGCATGCATTACAAAGTCATCCATTCTCAACATTAACCACCTCCGTAAAATTACGTAAGACATAGCTTTAATGTATAAGGGAGAACAATTTGCAGTTATTTTCATCTCGACTCATAATTCAGATTACAGTTTGAATAGTTTTTCTAGCTCAAAACAAGACATTTAGATTTTGGATTTTGTGGTATAAAGTGTTACAAAGGCCTTACCAACGAGATATTTCTAATTCAAACAATTTTGCAAAATGTTTCGTATCATGCATGAGAAATAAAATGAATTAGATCCATCCATAAATTACAAGCAGTAGAGGTATCAATCAACCGATTTGTCATTTGTTTAATGTTTCTCGTTTCTAGGCAATAACTGCTCGGGTGAAAAAGTACTCGAAGAAACATTGAAAATCGAGGTACCCGAGGTATACAAAAGACTGAATTATTATTTAGGTTCTAATTGAGATATTTAAGTTCCAAATGGAATCCTTGTATATCAATCTAATTGAAGAGGAAAGAGGGAAAAAATTAAAAAAAGAAAACAGTACGAAAGACAGATACTAACTCGATAGGATTTGGCGATGGCTGTCTTGGTCGGCGAAGGGAACTGGCGTTTGGTTTCGTTTTCAAAAATCAAAATCATAAAAATTGTTTCGGCGTTTAGCAACAAATTTTTTTTTTTAAAATTATTTAACACATATCGGTCCGAATCCGAATGTAAAATCCAAAAACCGAATCCGCAAACAAATCCTATAGGATTCAGATTTATCTATATCATATTCGGACCAAATTATCCGACGAGAAGATCCGACCCGATAAAAAGATAAATACCTTTCTTCTTTTTCAGATGTGTAAAAATAATTACAGCACATCTTCAAAATTGGATTGCAGAATGGAGGAAACGATGGAGACGAGACTATTAAGTTGGAGAAGATGGGAAAAAGTGATGGAGATGGAACAATTTTGTACTGTAGTTGTGAGAGTTTTGTTAGGACTTAGGATTAGGGCATCTTGCATTTTCAATCTCTATCTGTAGATTTACTCTATATTTTAATTTTATTTAAAACATAATATATGACATATATTATTATTAAGATAATTTACTTATATAATTTACACATTGAAGTTTTAATTTTAATTATTTATACTAATATAAGAAATAATTAATTTAATATATATTATATAAATCGGATTCGGATGTTTAATGAATCATATTGTTCATTTCATATTCGCTCTATTTATTTCGGATAACGAATATTTATTATCGGATATGATCTATCGAATTTTTTCTTTTATCGGTCGAATGTTTCAATTTTCGGATCGTATTCGGATTAAAATCCAATCCATTGACAACCCTACACACGAACATCCGAGTGAGATTCAACCGTTGATAGAGCCCAAACCAGTCGGATATTATAATGGGCAGATGGACTGTGATGAATTTTTGTGGCCCAACAATGTTTACTTCAGCATTCAATTTCTTTTTGTTTGTAACATACAGCAATACTGAAAAAGTCATGAGTTCTGAACTTTTGAATCAAAACATGAACCTGAGAAGGTATATGCTTCTGAAAAAAAAAAAAGGATTGGTAAATAGGTTGTAAACCGTGGGTTGTGGGTGTGCTTTGAGGCTTAAGCTACCTTGTGAGCTGCACGAATCGAGATCAAGTTGGTTTAATTCAAATTTGGATTGGATCGAATTTGAATTGTGTGTTAGACGCCGGTCAAACCTATTTCTTCTATATATTTAATTATACCATAAATTTATATATATATGATAATATTATATATTTTTATCCGACAATAAATATAATTTAATAATAAAATAATAGAAACAATCTATTATAATAAATAATTAACAATATAAATATATATCTTAGTAAAATATTAGTTAATAATTTTGTTTTGTAAAATTACAAGATATATAACATAATTTATACTACATTATGTATTATCTATAATAAATGTATGATCCTTACTATATTTTGTATCATAATATATCTTAATAATATATAATTTCACTATGTTATTTTATCTCATATAATATTACTAATATAAAAATATGCTGATAAAATAATAAATATTTACTCAAAATATTGATTTAAAATAATAAATATCATAAACCATAATAACTAATTAATAAAATTAGTATGTATCTTAATAAAATATTAGTTAATAATTTGTATTATCTAATTATATGATTTATAATTTATAATAATATTCATACATAATCTAAAATATATATATATATAGAGAGAGAGAGAGAGGCAGAGCTAGGGGCATGGGGTGGCCCCCGCCCCCCTAAATTTTTCAAAAAATTTATTTTATATGTAAATTTTAAAATTTTTATTATTTTGCCCTCCCTCCCCCTCCTCCGATCCTCCAATAAAATTACAATTCACCAATCATTATAATTAGGATTTATTTTTACTATTAGTTTACTAATTCTGATTATTTTTCTCAATCCAAGTACAGTTTTTGTTAGCAGAATATTGTAAATATGGAAATGATGTAAATTGATTCACTTCCTTAGTTAACCTACTGGAATTAAGGGCAGTGATTAGGGTGTGATTCTTATTTATTCTCGTCTTCAGCTTGTATCAAAACAACAACAATGAATACAGTGAATATTCTCTCCCAAAACACTCTTATTATCAACATGGTATCAGAGCAGGTTTCGATTCAATAATCGTGTACTTTGCTCATCACATACCGATGGCCTCACCTACAAAATCAAACTCAATACCGTCGGAGTTGCTGGCCCAATTCGCTGAACTCCTTCGGCAAAAACAACCGGAATCAACCAACACCACAACCGGTGGGATTGGAGTGGCTGCAAAAATGCGGGCAGAAATCACTTCATCATCCCGCGATAAAGGAAGAAAGTCCGGTACCAGCACCGGGACTGGAACCAGCCAGAAATGCTCCGTCTGTGGAGGTACGAGACACACAACAGAAAACTGCTTCGAGGTTGTGGGCTACCCGGACTGGTGGGCGGAGCACCAGGCGAGAAAGAAGAAGATGAGTTCCACCGGCGGCGGCTCTCCTTGGTCACCGGCTGGCAAAGCAAAAGTGGTAACGGGAAATCAAACAACTTCCGATACCATGGGTGATACCAGCAAGAATGGAGAACACGGACGAGCGGCGATGATACGCGGAACCCACGCCGGCAACGACGCCACCAGCGGCGAAGGTGGCGGCGCCACTAGCGGCAAAAATCACAGTAGAATTACACCTGGTAAGACAGCAGCCCCAAACGTATCAGGTAAAGAAATTGAGCCGCCAACCCTAAATTGTGATTGGGCCAATTATTTTAATTTGGAGAGTGGGCTAGACTACTCATTTGGGCTTCAAGATAAAAGTTTCCAATATATTACCAAAAAGGGTGCAGGGGTTTGTAACTCAAAAAATGGGCTGGAAATAAATAAATGGGGCAAAGTATCTATGCAGGCCCACCATCCCATTCACGACTCAGAATGGCTAATTGACTCTGGGGCGTCAGATCACATGACAAATGAAGTTCAAGATATTCGGACGCCTACTACTCCGAGACGAGAGACAGTGGTTAATGCCAATGGCCTTTCTTATCCGGTCGTTGGGGCGGGAAAGGTTGAATTATCAGATAAACTGAATTTATCTCACTGTCTAGTCGTGCCATCTCTTACTACTAAATTGCTCTCTGTTAGCCAAGTCACCAAAAAGCTTAATTGTGTCTTGCTGATGTTTCCCTCTTTTTGCCTATTACAGGATATTCATACGGGGGCGATCATTGGGCGTGGTACTGAGAGAGATGGATTGTACTACATCAGTGACAGCTCACAAATAGGCTCAACTTTTCTGGCTCACGGAATCAACCACAGGCAGTTATGGTTATGGCACCGCCGATTAGGCCACCCCTCTCTTCAGTATATGAAAAAATTGTTCCCAACATTAGTGTCAGAATCAAGCTCTTTGCATGTGATACTTGTATACTTGCCAAAAGTCATCGAACTTCTTATCCGAGTTCTGGAAATAAAACAAATTTGCCCTTTGAGTTGATACATTCTGATGTCTGGGGGCCACTTCCAAGTCATGTTAATTCCAGAGTTCGATGGTTTATTCTGTTTGTTGATGATCGCACTAGATTCACATGGGTATACTTTCTGAATCAAAAATCCGATGCTCCAAGCACGATCAAGAACTTCTTCAAAATGATCCAAACACAGTTCTCCACCTCAATCAAGATCTTTCGTACAGATAATGGCGGAGAGTTTGTTAATCAAAGTCTGGAAGGCTTCTTCTCCCAATATGGGGTCATTCACGAGAAATCTTGTCCACACACCCCACAACAAAATGGGGTAGCAGAACGAAAGAATCGATACATCCTTGAGAGTGCTCGGGCTTTCCTGTTCGAAGCTCATGTGCCCAAGTCTTATTGGGACGAGGCAATCTCGACCGCCGTATATGTCATGAATCGATTACCTATACAAGCACTGGAGTACGAGACTCCCTTGAACACCCTCAGGAAGTTCCACTCCATCCCATCCGTACTTCAGCTCACCCCACGAGTCTTTGGATGTGTTGCATTTGTTCACACTCCGAAACATTTACGGACCAAACTTGACCCGTGCGTAGTCCGTTGTGTCTTTCTTGGTTTCAACCCTACTCAGAAAGGTTACCATTGCTATGATCCGGTACGCAAGCGCCACTATACTACCATGGATGTTGACTTCTTGGAAACAGAATACTTCTTCTCAGCATCACCCAATACTTCCCCTCAGGGAGAGAAGGAAAGTGAGGGATCGAATTGGATGTGTGAATGGCTGGAACCGGTCCAAGAGTACACACCACCGTCCGTGGTAGGCGATACTACACCTCCATCCCTTGATGATCCATCTCCATCTCTCTCAACCACCTCAAATGATCTCCCATCAGCGAATATTCCTGAGGTAATCACTCTTGACTCTTCTGTTTCCATTCCAAATACATATGCTCTACCTCCTCGACAGAACAGAGGCATTCCGCCTAACAGGTACAACCCAGAGAGGATAAGCAAATCCAAGTACCCAGTAGCTCATCATGTGACTTCCAATTATTCCCCGCAACTTCAGGGCTTCATCCTTGCAGTTTACTCCCAAGAAATTCCCAGAACCGCCAAGGAAGCACAGGAAAACCTCCTATGGCGACAAGCTATGGAAGAGGAGATCAAAGCCCTAGAAAAAAACCAAACATGGGAGGTATCTCCACTCCCAACCGGAAAACACCCGGTCGGGTGTAAATGGGTTTTCAGCATCAAATACAAAATAGATGGAACGATCGAGAGATACAAGGCCAGGTTGGTGGCCAAAGGGTACTCCCAGACCTATGGGATTGACTATACAGAAACGTTCTCTCCGGTGGCAAAATTAGATACTATCCGTATTCTGCTACCCATAGCGTCCAACTACGAATGTCCTCTACACCAGTTCGACGTAAAAAATGCTTTTTTGCACGGCGACCTCATGGAGGAGGTGTACATGGACCTCCCGCCCGGATTTGAAGAGCACTGGGAGGAACAAGGGGTATGTAGACTAAAACGGTCTCTCTATGGGCTCAAGCAGTCGCCAAGCGCTTGGTTTGGGAAGTTCACTCTGGCCATGAAGAAATACGGGTACAACCAAAGCAACTCAGATCACTCCCTATTCATCAAAAGAAACGATCACCTCATCACCCTATTAGTCATTTATGTCGACGATATGGTGATAACCGGGAATGATAATGAGGAGATAAGCAACTTACAAAGGAACTTATCACAAGAGTTCGAAATGAAAAACTTAGGGGAACTGAGATATTTTCTAGGCATTGAAGTAATGAAGTCAGACAAAGGTATCTTTATTTCACAGAAGAAGTACATACTCGATCTGCTGGAAGAAGTCGGACTACTGGATTGTAAACCGGCTGAGACTCCGATGATCCAGAATCACCAGCTAGGAATTTTCCCAGATCAGACATCAGCCGACAAGGAGAGATATCAAAAATTGGTAGGCAAACTGATCTACTTGGCTCACACTAGGCCAGACATTGCCTACGCCGTGGGAATTGTGAGTCAATTCATGCATAATCCGAGTAAAGAACAGATGGAGGCAGTCATGAGAATTCTGAGATACCTCAAATCCTCCCCGGGAAAGGGACTTATGTTCGCCGAGAACGGGCACACTCGGATAGAAGCCTACACTGATGCTGACTGGGCTGGAAGCATCACAGATAGAAGATCCACATCTGGATGCTTCACTTTTGTCGGCGGGAATTTGGTCACTTGGCGAAGCAAGAAACAAAAGGTTGTGGCACTTTCAAGTGCCGAAGCAGAGTTTAGGGGTATAGCTCGGGGAATCACAGAAGTTCTATGGGTCCGAAAGCTACTAGCCAAAATTGGCTTTCCCCAAGAAGAAAGCGCTGAGTTATATTGTGATAACAAGACAGCTATAAGCATTTCCCATAAACCGGTGAAGCACGATCGAACCAAACACGTGGAGATCGACCGACATTTCATCAAAGAAAAGATCGAATCAGGGCTAGTTAAGCTCCCGTTTGTGAAATCAGAGGATCAACTTGCAGACATCCTAACTAAAGCGGTAAGCAGCCAGAACTTCCACACGATACTGTCCAAGTTGAATATGTTCGAACCCCATGATCCAACTTAGGGGGGAGTGTTAGCAGGATATTGTAAATATGGGAATGATGTAAATTGATTCCCTTCCTTAGTTAACGTACTGTAATTAGGGGCAGTGATTAGGGTGTGATTCTTATTTATTCTTGTACTTCAGCTTGTATCAATACAACAACAACAATGAATACAGTTAATATTTTCTCCCAAAACACTCTTATTATCAACAAGAAAATCATTCTCAGAAAACTCATTGAGTTTTTTTAGATATATTCATATAGAAACTTTGAGTATCTCTGCAAAAATTTAACTATTTCTTTATAAAAAATAATGAATTACGAGGAATCATTGAAGCAAGCCACAAAAAGTGGTGAGAATAGTTGCACCGTTGTGTCAGTGTTGATGCTTGCCAATTGTCGTATTATTATATATCTCGAACAGTTTAACTCAAATGATGGCCAACCTACTTTTCATATCAACAGGGATTCTGTATCCGTCGAAGAGTCCTCGTGGGCCGTTGGATTTATACTCCGAAACTTTAATATCTTCTCCAAATTTCACTATGAATATATTAGGATTTTGGTCGAGCAAGGGACGTCTTCGAACAAGTTCTCGATGACATTGATCTCGCCTTTTACTCAGCCTTCCCGCAATACTAAGCTCGTTAACTCAACCATTGTAATTACCTCATGACCGGAATATAATGCTACTGATTATTGTAAACCCAGCTCGATGGCCAAATACGGCTTGATATTTATGAGTACGGTTAAGTTTCAGGCTGCGTATAAGGTTGATGGAGATAATAATCTCAGAGATTGTGTTCGCAAAGATGTGAAGGCCGAAGGGTGAGATTTTGGATAATGCCACAACACAAGTTGGGAAGATCGTCGATAATAGATTGTCATTGAAAAGAACCAACGATACTGGCGAGTATTGCTGGAAATACCAGTTTGAATATAGTCTCAATCTAGTATGTAGATTTTTTTTCCCTTTCTAAATTGTCACTTTTTATTAATTTTTTGTTTTAACACACACCCTAAGTGGCCAGAGGGATCTGAACCGAAGACCTTGCCTTCGAGATTCACTTTTCAACACTTAAAGTCCAGAGAGATCTGAACCGGAGACCTTACCTTCGAGAGTCACTTTTTACCACTTAAAGTTCTTAAGCTACAATTGCAACACTTGTGACATGAAATATATATGAATTTAAAGTTAATTAAAATCCTAAATTTTAATTTTCTCTTAATATTTTTAGTTTCTAAATTTAATATTTTCTCTTAATATATATTCAACCTCACTAAGTCAATTCAATTATAACTATTTTTCTCTTTCTCGCCTCACAATAAGGTACCATGCGAACTTCATCATTACCGGGCAGATCCGACTCTCATGGGCACCACTTTTTGTCTAAATAATTAAGTTTGGTGTAATATAAACCTGGCTATTAAGTTTAATGTATTATAGACCATGCTATAAAATAGGTTTCGAAGTCGTACTCCCTTTGGACTTGGTTGTACCCTTTTTGAACTTGATATTGTGTCGGTTTATATCGTTGAGTTTATATATATAATATACATTAAGTGCTTTCGCATCACTCTTTCAGTTTGATTACTACTCTTTCGTGAAACTCATATTACGTTTTTAAAAAAAGATAAAAATATATATATAATTAATAAGATCATAAGTGGGCCTCAATCATTATTAAAAGGGGTCTCACGCACATTACCAGTATTACAAGTTTAAATAAGTGGTTCATCATTTACATTTGAGCACCATGTATTTAGGTCTAATTACAACGCAGTTCATCTAAATTTGGAATTTACGTGTTAGTACCTATAAATTTTGTTTGGTCTGAAGGTACCTAACGAAATTTGTGAAAATACGCTTATGCCCCTAACGGTTGTATAAATATTACATTGGATATATGACAAAATTTATAAAATCATTCCTTAAATTTAACGATCCCTACAAATTATGGGCATTTTTGGAATGACATAACGGAATCCTAATGAATTTCAGGGACCACAAACAGCTCTCAAAAGTTTGAGACTAAAATGTAAATTTTCAATTTAGATGGATTATATTGTAATTAGACTTAAATGCAGTATAATCAGATGTAATTATTTCTAAATAAGTTTCAATGTATCAAAATTGATTAATAAAATATTTAAATTCATAATAAGTTCTAAGAGAATAGGATATTTATAATCCAATATCAAACTCTAAGGGTGGAAAACTGTAATTTCTTAAATTAAATGGTACTCGTGCATGTGTAAATACATCTGATCATAGAGTCTCTAAATGTAATTGCTATTTTTAAGGGGGTAAATTGCTAAAGGTCACGAACTGCGTACTTTTTTTTTTACACACGCACACCCAAGCGGGGATTCGAACCCCGGACCTCACCCTTATGAATGAATCCATTTACCGCTTGGACCAACCCCTGTTGGTCACGAACTGTGTACTTATCTTTGCTGTTTAGAATTAATGAAAAATGTAATGTGAGATGATTTTACAAAAGAAATAAAAATTTTATGGTACTTAAATTGAGAAATTAATAGTAATTAATACGAAAATAAAAATGACACCACTTTATGGAACCAAAACTGCAATTTCCTCTAAAAATCATAATTTCTTCTTTTATTTGGGTGGTCATTGACTTAATGGACGATTGGTTTGCCGAGTTGCAGCACATATACATTATATTTATGCCATGCATGTGTATACATTCATCAAAAAGCAACTGGTTCATTCGAATTAATTGGGACAAAGTACCTCTTTTATTAATTATTATTATCATGCATGCAAGCCAACTTATTCTTATTGAAGTATCAACGTTTAACCAACATATGGACAACCCTGGTGGTTAGACACAAGTATAACATTAGTTACAACCATTGTGACTATCCAATTGTTATCCAGCTCTAGAATTGTCATCGTGGCCTTCACCTTCTTTATTCTTCTGAACTTTATTTGCTGACTTATAAGTAATTGCATCAGTTGCCCCTTAAGCCTGACCCCCGGCCCCCGAACACTCGGGCCTCCAGACCCAGCCGGTGCATGCCCCAGACTCAGGCTCACCCCCTCCCTCAGCCCCATGCCCACCCCAACTACCACCCCAACCCCCACTCCCACCCCCACCCCCACCCCCTCCCTCAGCCCCACCTGCAAACCCAGTCTCACCCCCTCCCTTAGCCCCAGCCCCAGACCCAGGCTCATCCCCATCCCCACTCCAACTCCCACCCCAACCCCCACCCGCTTGCATCTGCACCTCGTATTTAGGGTCAGCACCGATATCACCACGAAGTTCGTCTCCATTATTCTTTTCAGATTCCTTAACTGCAGTAAGAAACACAATCTTTTATGTATGAATTATGAGAATTCAAGATCAAGACAACTTGTACCATATTTTACAAAATATTCAAGCATATAAGTTTATTGGAAGGTCTAACATGCAATATTTATCATTAAGATTTTGATGTTCATTATCCAAATATATCCGCAACAGTCAACACCAGTACCTATATTGGAGATTAAAAATATTTTTCAATAGGATTTTGGTATGTAGGGACAGTGTGATCATCTCATTAGTAGCTTCTTGAGTTTCATACTTCTCGATGATGATAGTGGCTTTATTATTTTTAATAAGCTTTGATAGTATTGATTATTTAATCTGTGTCATTTGAAAAACTTCCAATGGTTTCATAAGTATTAGTTTTCTTTGTTTGAGAGTGTTGGAAATATAAAACGGGGTTGCCTATGAGGTTGACCCGAAAGGCCGAAACTCATATTAACTAAATGGGTTGTTGGTTGGAGAGTTTGAATTTGAAAGGGAAGTTATTCCAGCTCCCGTCGAATAAATAAGAGATAGAAGTCTCTCACTCCAACAACAACAAAATATCAGAAATCCATCATCACACAAAAATCTCACATCACATAGATACAGAAATCTTGTAAGAGAATTGTGTTAAATTCTCTATTCATCATATCCAAAGCATTTAAGTCGTGGAATTAAATCTACTTATCCTAAGCAAACTTGGACCGCTTGTACGTGAAGAATTCATGTGAAGATTCTGTGAACCATCTCAAACGATCCGTAGAATCAACATATGTTTGGAGATAATTTATTTATTCCGCAGTTTAAATCTTCAGAGAGGATCAATGTTGGTTTCATAACCATTCTCAATAAAACTCGAATTCATGACCTATCAGTTCATAGGTTTTACCTGGCTATTTCCTCGTCTTGGTTTCATAAGGATTAGTTTGACAAGCTTTAATGTATCCGATTGTTTCATATTGATTAGTCCCAATATACAACAAATCAAATTTTATTTAAAAATATTTGAATAATGAGAGTGACTAACAGAAGGGAGTGTTTGTATTCCATTAGCAACATTATCATGAAAGTATAATTTTTAAACCGAAGAGAATTCATATGCAATTATTTATAACCTACTCACATAAAGACTAGACGTAATTTACCCCTAAAATATAATAGGATTTTTGTCAGCATTCAATAATGATGGTTTAGCACTCAAAAGACTTATGAAACTGTATATATAGATAAAACGTGCTACGGAAATCTTGAATGTATTGATAGTATTTCATGTGCTTCTCATTTCAAAATTACATTTTCATGCCTATATGATCTGAATAGATTAGCAAAACAGAGAAATTACTTAACTAAATCAAGTGAATATAAAATGACACATATCTTTAACCTTGTAAAACAACTAATGCTACGCACAAATCTTGCATGTCTGTGTGTCCGAAAGAGACAATACTTACCTAAATCAAGTGTGTTGAGAGTCTGACTGAGTTCCCTAGCGGCCACATTTAATGAATTGAGAAGAACCACAAATATTAAAAGGGGAAAATTACAAAAATGGTATACCAACTAGACCTATTTTGTAATTTTGGTACACAAACTTTTCCGGTTACAAAAATGTCCCACAACTTCCAAAATCTTGCAAAATCATGGAAATTTTCGCCGGAGTTGGGAAAACCGGCCGGAAAGTTGACATGGCATCCCACGTGGCACATATGTTGAGTATGTGGCAAAACTACTATGCACACATCATAAACCACTATACAATATCCTTTTCACCCATTTAATAAAAATACACAAAAGCCA
>JBBMKE010154498.1:0-15745 GCA_037834125.1 Lippia alba | reverse complement strand
ATAATTTCAAATATAGGTATGTCCATATATATATGGCAAATTGATTAATTAAAAAATATTCTATAATAAATTTTGTCAAAAAAAATATATAGTGAAAAGTATAATAAAATTATTTTTCTGACAAAAAGATTAATAACATGTTGGATTTACAATATTTTTTGAATTTCTAAGGGCCAACTCCAGACATTCCCTATTATTTTGGTTTAGTGCATTTTGCCCTTCTCCCTATAACACTTTTTCGATGGTGCTGGAATTAGCTCAAAATCGCCAAAAAATGTTGTGGGTGGAGAAAGGATGTTGAGCGAGATGTTGGGGGTAGATCTGAAATTCTGGGATTATAAATTAGCCCAAAATAATGCACTCGATCAACAAATTATCAAAATAAGGCATAATCGACTTCGTATTGATGGAATGCTATATCTTTTTTGTTATTGTTTTTATTTATTTAAAATAATTGTTGTTGATTTCACAAGTTTTTTTAGTGAGATGTTTATTTCACAAGTACGGATACTTATCGTTACCACTAAATTGTTACCTCCCATAAAAACATGAATTTTGGTTGTCATGGTCAAGCAACAAGATCATGCAAGTCCTACTCACTCAAATTTGAATGGGTATTTTATTATATTTATGCTTTATTAATTATTATTTTAATTTCATTCAAATTTCAAATTCATGAGTTGGTTTAGTGTAAAGATCACTTCACTTCAATGGATGGATAGAAGTTTGTAGATAAGACAGAACACTATGGACCCGTTTCTTGCAGCTATGTTTCGACATATTTGTTTGCAAAGCAAAGCAGCAAAGGTCAACTTGCTTTAAAACGCACGCATTCATTGTATTTGTTCCAGTCGTTAGCTGAAGTGTGGTAAAACAGATAATGTTACATAATTATACACGTAATAAAAATATAAATTGGATTTAGAGAGAAAATAAATATAATTAACAAATATAGTAAATTTGTATATGGTATAACAATAGCCATTTGTTTTTCCTTAAGCTTCTGAACGACTTAAAAATTAAATAAATCTAATATTAATGACTTTAGTTTGGGTTTGAGAGAGTTACAAGTTACTATCCTTGAGGTTGATATTACAATTTAATCTTGCATCTTGTTTGAAAATAAAGAAATATAGTCCCTGTCATTACAGTAATCAGTAATGTGTAAAACTATAAGAAAAAGTAGTCAAAAATACCGTATTGAAGTCGCAAGTGAGAGAGTATTTTTGAAAAGTTAACACATTTATTTTAAATGTCAGATTATATATATTATATGTTTACATATGAGGGATAAAAGAGTAAAGCACATTTAAAACCATGTAATATTACTCTATACAAAGTGATAAAGGTAACAAGATTCATTCCCGATATTTGTTAAATTAATTCGATTTCCTGTTCTTCTTTTTATATTATATTTTGATATAAAAAATCCAATAAATACTATTTCTCATGCATGTTGAGAAGTTGAGCTTTATGTTATAGTTTTGATAAAATTAATTTGATTGCCACATAGAAGGAAACATTTTCCCACTAAAATTATACATAAACGAATTATATCAATGAAGCGTAAATAATTTAAAATGATACAGAAAATAACATAACTAGTCAGAAGAATAAGTCATTTAAAATTAAAACAAAATTATTAAGGGGACTACAACTACCTTCCATATGTGAAGTCGATCATTAAGAAAATAATTAAAAGACCATAATATTAATTAAAAAAATTAAAAATCAAAGTATTAAGAAAACAGATCCCTAATGAAGAAAAATTGAAAATCCATGAGTTTGTCGAAATGGAATAGAAGTGTCATAATACAAAAAAAAAAAGAGAGAGAAAATTTACATTGGATGGCAGACCTAATTACAACGCCATCCATCTTTATCAGAAAATTAGAATATAATTCATCTAATTTATGCTCCGTTATGTTAGTGTTCCGTCATGATTTTGCCCAGTAATTCGAAAAATATCCTTAAATATTTTCCTAATTTTTGAAATGACCAAAATATCCTTATATGAAAATGAAATACTTGAAAAATATTGCAAAACCATCCCTATCTATTTCATATTCCTACAAAATGACCTTTTTCAATTTCAAAAATCGCGAAAATAATTAAGGGTAATTTTTGGAATCATGGAGCAAAATAACGACGGAACTCTAACGGAATGGAGGAACTACTAACAAAACATAAATTAGAAGGACTACATTGTAATTTCTTGCAAGAATCAAACATACGTTGCAAATTGATAAAAGTTATAGAACTTAATTAAGTACAAAACAAAAATTTGACAAGACTAAATTGTTAAAATAGAAACCTTATGGACCAATCTGCATATTTTTCCCAACGAGAACTATTCTAAAAAGGCGCTATAGCTTTCAACTGAAAATGGCGAACAGATCAATTCTCCATATTGTGAAATTCTCGGAATATGACGAATTAAAAGTTGAGCATTCAATCCATTGTACAAATTTACTCAAATTGCATTCATTTTATGTCGGGTCGAACAAACCCTAATGGTCTTTTTGCACAAAATGTCTCTTTCTAGTAACTTTGCTTTGAGTGCTTTGACCAAGATTTGATGTGGTTCATAGAGTCACGAAATATGGCTTCCAGAAAATCAAATGTATATCCATTATTTATCCATTAGTGCAAGAAAATTATAAGATTAAATAAACATTTAACTTGCTTGGATGAGCTTAATCATATTGTTAATTTATACATAAAAATTTGACTCCTAGTCTGCATCATGGATTGTAGAAGAAACGTTGGCCTATAAATTGAGGCAACACTTGCTTGTATTATTCATCCCGTACCTAAGCACTCGAATAAACTGCCTGCATAACTAGTAGAAAAATGGCATCCAAGAGTTTGCTGCTGGTTGGTCTTCTCCTTGCTATAATCCTCGTAATCTCTTCTGATGGAGTTTCGGCTCGAGTCGATCCTGGGCTTGCTAAAACTAGTTAGTTCCTTCTCCCTTTACTAAACATTGTGCTCTTTTTATGCTTAACTCTTTCACATGATGTAACTAGCATACTGTACTTTTAGTTGTCACGAAAGAGAAAGATCTGGTCAGAGTAATTGATCATTTGTCAATATGATCTCTTGGCAAGGGGTTTGTCACTAACTTGTCACCGCAGGAGTGATCATAATTATCACTAGTGAAAGCTTAAAAACAATCTTGTCGCTATTATGCATAATTTTGTGACAAAATCAAGTTATTTGTCACTAATGAAATGGATACGTACATTTGGTTACAAATATTACATTAGGACTTTGTATTTTATATATAGTGTAATTCTTTTATGAACTTATATACCACGCAACCACTAATAATTATAAGTTGAGCAACTAAATTAAATCTGCAATATTTTGAATAAGGTAATGTCGAAATTGATGGCCACCATCACCATCACCACTGCCACCACCCCCACTGCCCGGATGAGAAGAGTAATGATCGTCAGGAAATGTCTGAAACTGAGACCACTAAGTCAACCGATGCTGAAGATGGGCATAAGAAGCGGTGCAAGCACGGGCATCATTGTTAGGCTTTGGGCATATAACTATATGTGCCTAGATCGAGTAATTGGTACTACACCTTTATTATGATAGTGTCGAATAAGGCGACTACATGCTAGCTAGCTCTTGTTAGTGTGTCAAGCTCGTCATGTTGTCAGAGTTATTTTCTTCTGCTTCTATGTGGATAGGTTATCGAGTACTTGGTATACTACGCCTCAATTATGATATGTTATATATGTTTCTTCGTTGAAACGTACTATGTTCGTGTAATCGCATATGTATATTTGGTATGTTCAATAAAAGTTTCTTTTCTGATTTTGATACGGACCTCTTTAGTGTAGTCCAATATAAATGTGAAGAAAGGGATGCATATGAAAGATGGAATTTGGCTTGACATCAATCAGGAAAAGGATAAAACCTTTAAATGGTATAATTTAGGGATTTAGTATAATGTTAATTAAACTGAATGTCTCTGTTTTAAATTTTTAAAAATGCAACTATTGTGAATAAAAAAATATCTTTGTGGTTTCAACTGATTTCGAATATAAATAGATGAAATATATCCGAAAAATATATGAAGAAAAAATGATGAATGCGTTGCTAGCTAAGAACAGCTTATTGGACACCTACAAGTTTGCGAGTGATTACTACTAGTTATGTAATGTGGTATGGGCTAAGTATTTGTCGGAATTCAAATTGATCATTTCAAGGAAAACAGACTAGGGAATCCAGTAACTAATTCTTGATCATAGCAATCTCGTCCAATTTTCAATGACCTCGAAATATAAGCAAATTCTAGGTGATTGGTGCATGTCAAATATTTATGGTCTCTGGGGCATCACATGAGATCTTCTGCTCCAATATGATACTACATCTCCTACTCCATATATTAGATAAGCAATACATGTAAAATCTCACATATTATACTAGCGGAGAAATAACAGAGAAATATATTAAAAAAATGCTAAAAGTAAAAGAGAAAAAATTGTATCAAATCTTCAATCTCCTTCCCTCAAATCATCAGAAATTTTGACAGACTTGACTTAAGCCGGTGAGTTGCATTTTATTTTTTTTACATTTTCTTTTCTTTGAGCACGGTATTGTGTCAATTAGGATTTAACAAAATTTTGTGCGCTTCCCTTAGAACGATGTGGATCAACTAATAGGACCTGAATTCCAAGTTTATCATAATAAAATTGTGTTTGTCCAATTTATTAGAGAAAATATCATTTTTCATCCTCTACATATGATTTTTCGCTTTTAGTCCTGAATTTTTCACTTTTCTCAAAATGCATCATCTATGTTTTTAAAAAATCTCACATTTAGTTCTTTCGTTAACTTCCGTTAATTATTGGACGGAAAAAGACGCGTGTCACTCACGAGCCCCGAATGAATATAAGTGGCGCGTGAGTGATATGTGCATTTTTCCGTTAAAAAAATTAACTGAAGTTAGTGAAATGACTAAATGTGAGATTTTCTGGAAACATAGAGAATGCATTTTGAGAAAAGTAAAAAAATTCAGGATTAAAAACGAAAAACCCCATATGCAGAGGAGGAAAAATGTATTTTTCCAATTTATTAATTGCATTTTCTAATGTTGTTCGCTACATTCTCTATTATGTTTATTACTATAGACTAATTGTGATAACTATTTTCTAGTTTTGTCATTTGAAACATACTGATGTTATGGAGATGTAGTTAAATCGGTAGAGCCTCACTCGTCAAGTGAGAGGACTGGTTCGTTTTCCAACATCTCCACTAAGAAATCAATCTGCTAAATGACTTTTTTCTTTATGAATTTAGTTGTTTGCAAAATGATATGAATTTAGTTGTGAACACTAAAACCAATTGCTTTTTTTTTATTGTTTATAAAAAGTATACATCTCACCCTCAGTTTACATATAATAATTTCTCCCGTGATATCAAATTTTATTTGCATCCATCGGTTTTCTTTTTTATAGTAAGTTCTACAAACTAGTCAATATAAATTGAGTTTATAAGTAAATTATTTTCAGAATTAGAAAACTAATCATCAAATATTTGTACAATTTTAAATAGTTGTTTTTTGTCTTCAAGATTTTTCTTTTTTTCTTGTTTATGTTATGATCGATGAGAACGCCGAGATCTTCCGGCTCCGAAACGACTCTTCCTTCAACAAATTTAGGCAATTCCTCTACAAGTTTGTTGATCTTAGCCTCATGAACAGCAAATTGCTCATGGATCCCAAGCATTTGTTGAAATATGGCCATCACGGGAGATTCGTGAGGCTGTCCAAGGTATTCTTCCATCTTCTTAACCCATGCCTCAAGGTTAAGAATCATCTCACGCAGCGGAACTTAATCATCCATGCTTCAAAGTAACCGATCAAAACCCCGTAAAAACGAGGCTCTGATATCAATTAAGAGCTAGTCGAACTCTTAAGGTAAATTTTGCTTAGGATTCAACCAACTCCGGCCTGATTTGCCCCCACAAATCAGTTAGCATTCCCAACCTCGCAAACTCTCGTGTTTCCCTTAGTTTTTCCCACACTCAGGTTTGCTTGATTTGAGTTTAAGTGAATTGCTCAAGCACAACCAATTTCTCTCGTTTTTCCAAAGCATACACTAAGTAAAACGCACGCACACTTATTGTATTAAAAGAACACAACGATAAACGAAAAAGCCCCAAATCTTCCCAACCTTTTATTATTTTTCCGAACAATAATGCAAGGATAAGGCTTGCTTGCACACAATTCATCAACCAAATCGTACAAGTCAAGGCCAAGCTATTTATAGTGCTGATTACAACCCAATCAACTAGGTATATTTGAATTTTACAGTTGTACATGTTGCGAAAGCGTAGAATAATATTTAGAATTAAATTGCCAAAAATTCACAAAGGAAAAATCAGACAAAATAATAAACTAAATATAGCCAAAAAAGACTATTAAAAGGTGTAAATAAAGAAACACCAATTTTAACGAGGTTCGACTAATTTAGCCTACGTCCTCGTTAAATTTGGGGTTTCTTTATTTACAACTTTTAATAGTATTTTTTTGTTATATTTAGTTTATTATTTTGCCTGATTTTTCATTTGTCAATTTTAGGCAATTTAATTCTAAATATTATTCGACGTTTCCGCAACAGTACATGTGTCGGGCAGTTTTCCCTCAATTGCTCGTAACCCTCACTTTGAATTCAAACACTTTTAGCCCACTAACGTAGCGATTATGCCTCATAACCTCCCCAGCTTTCAGCACCTCTTGCCTTTTGAATTTTTTGGCGCAAAAATGCTTCATTGCCAGCAAATTTCGAAATGTAACTATTCCCGCCTACCAGCCTTACTGAACGCTGCGCGCGCGCACCATCCCGCACACAGGCGCGCACATGCAAGCGCCAAGCCCCATCTTACAGCCTGCCTTCTGATGCCAGGCAGTGCGTGCACAATCATTCTGAGATTGCGGGATGACGCACATAATCAACCTTAGACTTCCGGGACAGCTGCATAGTAGCCACAATCTTGCAGGACACTTGCCCAAATGCATGATCGATAATTGTAGTACATTACCGAGAATGATTGGTTGTAGTTCTGAATTTGTTAAGAGTTTTAATAATCGGATGTAAATCTTGCACGTGTCATGACTTGATTAATTCGGTTAATTAAATCCTATCAAGTGTCTCTAAGAGTTGTGAAACTGATTAGGAAAAAATGTTATCAAGTGTCTCTAGGCTATTCAATAAATTAAGAGAAAATAAGCAGAGTCAAGTGTCTCTATTTACTATAGCTAACCTATTTAAATTATTTGAAATTATCCTTACGTCCATGATCGATGTGAAAACTGAATTGTGATCTCTAGGTAGGTGTTGTTTCCTCTCATTGATTTACTCCTATCTTACAACGTGTGTGACAGGTTTCGAATCCGTAAAAAATAAATATTAATCCGGTCTACGGCTAAAACAGAGTATAGTGTAAACGGGTCGAACCACAGAGATTGAGAGAAATTAATTCAATTAAAATCACAGGAATATAACGAGAAAACACAAGTAAAAGTAGGGGGAGTTTGGAGTTTATCTAAATTAAAACTAATAAAATAATTAATTAAAACTATAAGTAAAGAAATAAGATTAAGCTTTTAAAGAAATAGAGAAAACAACACCTAGCTAGAGATCATAATTCAGTTTCCACATCGATCACGGGCGCAAAGATAATTTCAAACAATTTAAATAGGCTAGCTATAGCAGATAGAGACACTCGACTCAACCTCGTTTTCTCTTAAGCATTAGAATAACCCAGAAACACTCGACAGTTATTCCCTAATCAATTCACAACCCCTAGAGACACTCAACAGGATTTAATGAATCAACAGCGTTAAGAATCAAGAAAACACTAACCCGATTTAACCAAGTCATGACACGTGCAAGATTTAAACCCGATTATTAATTCTCTTAACAAGTTGAGAACTGCAACCAATCCTTCTTGTTAATGTAACACAAATATCAATCATGCATTACATACACTTCATGCAATCATGAATGACTATATGCAATTAAATCTACTTAAATGATCATGCACTATCACTAAGCAAACAAATCACAAGTAAACACTACAATCGGAGAATTAATAAATACTCGAATTATCTTGAAAATTAAAAACAATTAGGTCTCACGATATCTCCACCGAATCATAAATCTCTAGTTAAGTATTACGAAACTAACTATCAAAACCATAAGATCCGAAAATATAAAATAAATCAAAAATAAAATCTAACTAAAATAAGAATTAAGAAAAACTCTAGTTCGTCGTTCTTGACGTCACTTTACTGCTCCCAATCCACCGAAATTGCTACGTGAAAATAATGTGTGGAAAGATGATACGAATATGTCTAAGGACTGTGTACTTATAGCCTCCAAAATTGCAGCCTCAAAATCCAATTCCTAATCCAATAAGAATTCTTCATTCTCACGCCAACTTGCTGACCAAGTTATGCTTCAAAATTGGGCTCCAATATTAATTTCCAAGCTCTCCACTTTTGGGCCCAACAACAACAAATTAGCTCCAATGGAAAGGTCCTGCTCCATAATCCTAAAGTGGGTCTTCAACATAAATTAATTCCAAACCCTCAAATTGGATTTACACGTGATCAAAGGCTTGCTGCAAGCACCACAACAATTGCCCATCAAATTGGACTCTTTCCAAACAAGTTCCAGACGGGCAACCCCAATTCTCAATTTAATCAATTCCACAATTTAATCCATCAAGGCCTACTATGCGATTCAATGCAATTCCAAAATTTCACATGTTTCCAATTTGGCTCCTTTCATAAGAATTTCAAGGCCCACAATATCCCTTTCGCACTAATGCAGTCCAAAAACCTTCTAAATTTGTCCCAAAATTCCAATAATCAAGAAAATAGCCCTATTGCATCAAGAACACAGAAAATATATCACGGCACCAATTTATATCAATTAAAAGCACTAAAAATGCAGCCTTAAACGCATGAGATATCGAGAATTATGCACACTAACAGTGCGCTTAGTCATGCTTTCATTTAGTTATTAATTTTAATTGTTAGTTAGTTAGTTTAATTAGTTTAGTCAAATTCAACCCTTCTACTTTACTTGTTATTTCTAGTGAATTTTCCTGCAGTTAAATTGAATTGATTTCTCCCAATCTCTATGGTTTGACCTGTTTACACTATACTCTGTATTAGTCGTAGACCGCAATTATATTTATTTTTGACGAATTCGACACCTGTCACTTGACACAAAGAAGGTTTATGGCAACGGTTTCTAATGTCTGAGAAATATAATGCGCTGATGTGTTTAACTCGACTGTCATTAAACATCTAGCTCGTAGTACGTCTGATCATTGCCCCTTATAATTGAGGGTGATGAAATATGTGATTTGCACTCATCGGTGTTCAGGATTAAATGTGGCTCCAACACGAAGATATTAGCAATGTGGTGGAAACAAGTTGGAATTTACCTCTACAAGGATATAGATACTGAAGGCTCCACCAAAAGCTTTCACGATTAAAGAAGCACCTGCGAACTTAAAACAAAGAAACTTTCGGTTAAATTTGAGCACGATCATGATTTGAATCCACAGGAGAGTAATCTGTAAAGACTTAACCGGCTTACAGCTGAATGACACAAAATTCTTCTTATGGAGGAAGACTATTGGCGCCAAAAGGTGGCTTGTAAATGGATTGACGAGGGCGCACGTAATACTAAATATTTTCATTCGCTTTTAAAAAAAAAAACAAACGTTTTTGAGGGAATACCAGATCAGTACGAGAGTAAATGATGAGGAAATCAATGATCCGAGAATTATTAGGAGATCAGCTAATGACTTTTTTAGGCATGCCGTCACTTCGGATGCAGCTGGTCCGATATCGCGGGACATTATTGGAGTGGAACGTATTCTTGATGGTGCTGCTGGAAAGAGAAAGAAGAGGCGGCGGAGGAGATAAAGATGCTGGCCGGAGAAGACTTGAGGCGGCTGAAGACCATGGTGGAGCTCGGTGTTATTTTGCCGTTGGTTGCCATGGTTAGGTCGGGTCGGAGGTGGTGGCGCAACAGCCTCTGTTGGGGCATTGATTGAGCTCTCGATTGGTTGTTTCACGTGAGTGCCCAATTTTATTTTGATTATTACTGTTCTTTTTTTATTTACAAAATTATAGTTGATTGATCACAAGCCAAATAATAAAAGATTGATAAGTTTCTTATAGAAGTCAATATTAGTGTAAGTAGTTAAGTACCATCATTCACAAGTGGAGACAGAATAGTTTGGGAGAAAAGTAAAGGCAGCTACTGTTTCGTTACTTGCAGCCTGTTTTTTCTTGAACCATGGCTTTTTTTTTCCAAACTTTTTGGTGGTATTGAAATGAATTAGAGCTAAGAATTTACTGGGATTAAGAGTTTTAGTCAGCAATCTTCTTGAGTTGTTGAATTTGTTTTATTATGGGGTGGGGACTACTAAGTAGAAAAGTTTCGCTGAATGTGTTAAGGTGGCACAGAAAGACAATCATAATGGAGGGCCTACTGGCATGCCATATAAATACTTAATTATGGTGATAGGTATGCTAAAGACTAAATTCGACCAGAAAGAGCATTTTATATGGTCTAGGTGGTGTAGATGGTTATAACGCTCGCACATTAGAGGTCCCCAGTTACAAATTTGATTTGAATAAAAAAAAAAAGTTACAAATTTGATTAAATTGCGGGAAAAAAAACTGGAAAAAGCCTTCACGAGCTAAATTCAACAAGGTAGTTCATAATTTTTAGTTTAACAAATTCCCTTAAAATTTTTCAAAAATAAAAAGAAAATTCTACTTTTAAAAATTCAATTTAATAACATAAAATATAAATATTTATATTAAGTTATTTGTCTGTCTGATGTCAATAATATAAAATTTTAATCATCGATGAATTAAATAACAAGAGAAAAATACCTTTTATATAATATGAAAAGAAAATATATTGCAACGTTTATGGAGAACATAAATAATTTTTACTAACAACTCTGCACACACAATCTATGTGCAAAAAAATTATTAAATTAAAATTTTTATATTATTATTTAATTTATAATTATTTTAATATAATTATAATTTTATGATGAATAAAATTAATAATATCAAATTGAAAAAAAAAGTTAAAGATAAATAAAGAATATAAAAAGAAAAAAAAGAGTTTGAGAGTTCTGTAAAGTTTAAACAGAAAACTGTCAAATTACGTGACTAGAATTTAGGTTAAAAAATATATTAAAAAAAAAAAAGAAGGAGAGTCCATGACATCTCTCGCTTAATATATACTAGTAACTCTGCACACTCTATGTGTGTGCAAATAAAATATTAAGATTTTAAATATAAAGAGATAAAATTAAAATTTCAAATTTAAGGAGATGACTAATATCCATAAAATATGTGAAAAATTAAAATTAAGATTAAGATTAAAATTCTAAACTGATAAGTGATAAAATATGTGAATAAAGATTTTAAGCAGATAAATAAGAAGAAGAAGATAAAATTTATACATAAAAAAGGAAAAATAATTAAAGTGGGGTGAGAGAAAAAGATATTGGAGTGGTAAATAAACAATAGAAAAAGAAGAATGTAAGAGAACATAATGAAATAAATTAATAAAAAAAATTCAAGAGTCCAAGAGACCCAGCGGTTAATAGAAAAATATAAAAAATTGAGAATATAAAATATAATTAAATAAAGTGAGAGAAAAAAGTGTGGTTAATACGTATGTAACGGACTAAAACACGTTCTTTGATTAAATGAGTAAAATAAATAAATTAAAAAAAAAAAGAAAAAAAAAGAGACCAACCAAGAGACCGGGTCTCGCAATTAATATATAGTATAGATTATAGATAAACCAATAGGAATTGGTTTAAGCGGTTCCACGGTTGTTTCTCGAAGGCAATTACCCGGATTTAAATCTCTCTGGCCATTTGAAAGTGTATGTTTCAAAAATAATAATAGCAACAGATAAATAAATAAATAATTTTTATAAATAATCAAAGTAAAGTATATTGAACTCGTTAAATTAATACCATACGATTAATATTTTGTAGGGTAAATCTTTTTCCTTTTTTTTTATTCTAATATTTGGAGTGTTTTGTAATTTTAGTATCTAACCTTTGAATTTTTACACTTTAGTACTCAACTTCTGAATATCATTACACTTAAGTATCCAATGACAGATGTGTCATTTTTTTATTAGTCGATTGGGTACATGTGTCTTTTATTTGTTGCTCAGGGACACTTAAGTGCAATACAATTCAAAGGTTGGATACTAAAATATAAAATTTTAAAGGTTGGGTACTAAAATGCAAAACACCCCAAACATTGGATTGAAAAAAAAAAAAGATTAACCCTATTTTATATATAGGAGCTGCCGCGACCCTTCGGCATTGTTGCAAACTCGCAATGCATCTGAAGCGGTGACCTTCGTCATGATTTCCATGACTGCGACTCCAAACCATGAGCCTGTTTGGTGAGAAAAAAATGGGAAAAACTAAGTGAAGATGGGGATACATATGAAAGATGGAATTTGGCTTGACATCCGGTAATGTATATAGTTAAATGGTATAATTTAGTAATTTAATATTATATTAATTAATTTAAATGTCTCTATTTGAATTTTTAAAAAGATAACTATTATGAATAAAAATATATATATATTTGAATGGTTTCAACTTTATTTCAAATATAAATAGATGAGATATATTCGAAAAATATACAAAGAAAAAATGATGAATGCGTTTCTAAGAACAGCTTTAATTTGGCACCTACAAGTTTGAGTGATTACTACTAATTATGCATTTTGGTATAGGGATGTCCACCAAACAAGCCAGTTTGCGAGTTGACTGAGTCGAGGTTAGGATTCGAAGTCAAATTCGAAAAGTTCGAGTCGATGTTGAACCGAGCCAAGGTTCAAACTAAACTCGAACCCGAAATTTTATATTCTTGTTCATGACTTGCGAACCGATCTATTATATTATATTATATATATATATGTGTGTGTGTGTATACACGTGTATATAATGTTTTTTTTTGTAAAAAAGTATATCTTGGCTTTGAACTCGAAAACGAGTCGAACTCGAACTATTGGACGAGTCAAATTTTGAATAAAATAAAATAAAATTTATCGAACTCAAACACAAGCCCAAACTGAATAAAATAAATTCGAACCGAACCTTAAGTAAAAAAAAAAAAAAAAGAAGGTTGGACTCAATTCGTATTCGTACTCGTCCCTAATATGGCATGGGCTAAGTATTTGTCGGAATTCAAATTGATCATTTCAAGGAAAACAGACGGGAATCCAGTAACTAATTCTTAATCATAGCGTGTTAAATAGTAATTAAATACAATGTCGTCCATGTTTCAATGACCTCGCGGGGGAAAGTGTTGAGGAATTCCAAATAAAAGCAAATTCTAGGTGGTTGGTGCATGTGGAGTATTTATGGCCTAGGCGGGGAAAAATTAATAATGACATGGAATGTAACTGAAAAATTCAATGATTCATTGAAATCAAAATTAAACAAGTTGCGTTAGAGGGGAAAACTACACTATTTAATACTAGATTATAAGGCATCTTTCCGGCAACTTAGCTCACTATTATATTACTAGAAACTAGAAAGATAATTTTTAGATTGGTCTTCCCCCTAGTGGAGGGCAATTTTTAGAACATTATTGACAATGGCGGCAAGATTGGCAGCTAGGATAGTCTGTACTCAAAGATATCAACATGTCATAATACAAAGTGACTGTCTAGATTTGGTCACTAAGCTACTCAGTGGTGATGAGGTCTTTCGAATACCCGAAACCTAGTTGAGGAGATACGACGCCTTTTGGGAACAGTTCTTTATATTTCTTTTTCCTTGGTTCATCACGAAGGGAACAAGGTGACTCGTCATTTGGCGAAATTAGCTCCTAATGCAAATTATGGGGATATTAAACTTCCTAATTTGATTGATTCTTCTTTGGTAGAAGATAGAAATACCTTGTAATTATTTCTTCTATTCGTGCACTTAAAAATAAATAAATAAAAGGGATAGCTTATTTTTTTATATTGAATTTCCTATTCCAATTTTATGTTTGATCTATCGAACAAACATATAACTATAAGCATGTGATTATTGTCAGTATTCATATAAAATGAAATATGAAATTATTCAAAAGAAAAAATTTCATATATAACATAAATATTTAACAAAAAATTATTGTAATTAATTTCTAGAAATTTAGAAGAAATTTGTATAATTATGTTAGCCTTTAGTTAATTATAACTATTTTTCTCATATTATGTTTTGCTAAAAATATAAAAATTAATCTCGTATGTTTTTTATTTTGGCAATTTAGTCCCGATGGAATCATGTTTATTTACTTTAATTGATCTCTAATGATGTACATGATCTCCACATATATTTTTCATTACCTATTTAATGGTGGGACCTATTGCAAGACATGTAATCATTATTGCATCGTTTTCTTTTAAAAAAATATGAGACCATTTTTAAAATTTTGAAACGAGGACAAATATACAACCGTATAAATTGAATGGACTAAAATGCGATTTTCCCAAACAAAAATTTTGGCACACCACCCGGCCCTCCCTGCACCACCACCGCCGCCGCAAAATATATATGTTATTATATAAATGTAGTGAAAATAAACTTATGTAATAAATATTATATTTTGATATTGATATAAAACACTTATTATTATTTAAAAATTACTATGTGAAAGATTTGTGTGAGAATACAACATTTTTATTAGGGGTAATATGTAATTTTGTTGGACCGAAATCAAATTTCCCGGGAATTGCCTTCTGCAACGACATTTGGAAAAATAAAAATAAGAACATGGATGTAACCGAAAAATCTAACGATTTTATTGAAATCAAAATTAAACAGATTGCATTACGAGACGAAACTACAATATTTATAAAAATAATAAAAGGGATAATTACGAAAGACCCCTGAATTATGACGAAATTATAGATTAGCCCCTGAGGTTTGAGAAATTACGAATACCCCCTGAGGTTTACATTCACAAATTCCCCCAATTGTTATTAATGGTGTTAAGTTTTGATGACATCAGCAACATTATTTTTTAAAATTCCAATCCTATCCTTCGGGGGTATATTATAATAATATTGAAACTTTGGTGATTATTTTGTAATACTATTGAAACTTTGGTGGGTATTTTGTAATACTATTGAAACTTTGGGGTATTTTGTAATACTATTGAAATTGTAAGGATATATTTGTAATGTTGGTTAAATTTGTATTTTTTTAATTTGAAAATTTGTAAGTCTATTTAAACTTTATTTTTTTAAAATTATAAAATTTTTCAATGAAAAAAATATTTTAAACATTCGTGATTTCTAATGCATGTACTTTAAATACGAATAACATTTCAATATACACATAAACTATTGGTGATTTCAATATGAATGACGCTGGTGATTTCTATTTTTATTTAAAAAAAATTGGTATCCATAAATTTTAGGAATGAAATTAGTGCATTATTAAAACGTCAAAATATCTTTAAGTAGCAATTTTTGCTAAACCAAAAAAGAGGGGGGGAAATGCTAGATAAACACAAAATTCAATTACTTACATCAAAACCTCAAAAATTTCAATATTTACATTAACCTCCTTGCTTTTGGACTTCAATTACATATACCCCCTGAGTTTTAGAATATGAGGGGTAAAATGGTAAAATCACATATTT
>JBBMKE010154389.1:0-15751 GCA_037834125.1 Lippia alba | reverse complement strand
TATTTTTTAACTGTTTAGGTAAAAGTATTGTGGTTGAAAATATAATTTCTAAAAGTTTGTACTGTAGCATGAATAGTGAAGACGTTTTTGATGAAGGCGTTTTGCACCATTCTTGTACTATTTTTAATATGTACCCCTTTTTTGTGATATACAAGGTAATAGTATACCATTATTAGAATTTCACCTATCAATGCCAGGTGGGCTCGTAATATTGATGCGTAATAGTGTAATTTTGGGGAGAAAATAGAGGGTATTTTAGTAAATGGACAACAAACATGAGTTTTTTTATTTCAAAGTAAACACATATTCTAACTATAGCTCATGTAAATTTTGACATGGATTTTTAATTTTTTATTATTGAAGTAAACACGTGTCAAACTACATACACAGACATATAATATCATGATATACGATAACACAACATAATTAGTAAACGCGGCCTGAAGAGCTTAGTGAATGCATTTTTACTTATTAGTTATTATCATCTTGTTTGTAGATAATAAAAATAATATATGAATTTGTATTTTTAAATATGATCTTTAATTTTCAAAGAAACTATTTATTTTGAAAGGGACTTTAATATATATATTTTTTTAATATTCACGCACAATCAAGTGGAATTCGAACTCGAACATTGTCCTAAAGAATAAACTTATTAATCACTTAAACCAACTCCTATCGACAACTTTAATATATTGAGCTTAAAAGGAAAATACTTTAAAATTTTGAATTTTTGGGAATTCTTTTGTCCTGATTTTTTTCCCCAAAAGGCTGTGATTTCTATTAGGTGTGGTATCATGATTTGGCTTGAAAATTTTTCCCAATACAGTTATTGTAGATAATAATGTGACAATGATCTATTTAAAATGAAATATTTTGTGAAAATGTAAAACAGTAGGTCATATTCAAAAGATTAGATAGGTCGTTTCCGCTCAACCACTGGTTTTAGGTGCTCAAAGCCTCAAACTTCCTATAAATTTTAACAGATTCCTTACAATTTTTAACTCTTCACTTGGAAAATGGGTACTTCACTGGTGTTCAATGTAGGTAGTTGCAAATTTGTTGACTTACAAATGGATTATGACCTGTGAGCAGAAAGCCCACTAAGATTGGGCTGGAGGCAATACCCATTTTTTTGCTTTTCCCAAGTATCCTTCTAAGTTCTAACAAAATAAAATTTCTTTTAGAGGAAAAAAGAAAAAAAAGGAAAGATAACTCGATAAAAAGTAAGATAAATGTGATGCACGGATGTTTATACAATCTTTTCATATCGTATAGTGTCAAACAGGAAAATACGATGAATATGAAAAATTTGTATAATGTCGAGTTTGGATAATGCATCACAATTGGACGTCAATTCTAAACTAAAATGCATAATAAAATTAGGGGCGTTTATGTTGGATCAAAATTAACCAGAATAAGTGTTATAAGCTGAGGTGACTAAGTTAATTCTTGGAAACATAAATTGAATCCAATTAAATATCTGCAAATTGTTTATAATTTCTAAACTCACTCCCAATGTGAAGTTATGAAACTAAAACTAATTGTGTCTATGAAGCGAAGAATAAATATTTCTAAAATAATATTGTTAGTTAATCTCTTAAAATCGTAACTCTTTGTCATAATAATAAAGTTTTGTTCCACAAAATCTAGTCAGGTGTGTGGTAAAATTTTATCATGCATCGTATAACGAGTATTGAAGCCACCAATAAAAGAGGGTCATGCATGTGGATCTAAGTCCTCGCTCCCTCGATTACAATAAGACGAATGCTCAAATGACGCGTACATATCTCTAATCGACCAATGCAAGTTAGTTGAGAGAAATTCCTCTTTCCGTAGATAAGTGAAGTTGAACCCTCCTAACCAAGAAGGTTCCATCAAAATTAGTTATCCAACTCAACCGATGACAGTACGCTCGACATGCTCGAGTGACTAAGCTCGCAAGAGAAGCACAACCTCTTACACTGTGAAGGAGCTACCCATGGAGCCCCACACTCCTCTATATATCTTGAGGGACCATGGGCAATGAGATTTCCCCTCCTTAGTATGCCCATTCAAGTATGAAGCTAGGTTCATCTTCCTTACTTTGCAAGACCACCACAACCTCGAGGGGTCATGTAACAACAAGGAGTTTATGTCATTCGATAAGGAACAAAACTTATTTAAACTAAGGTACTCTAACACACTGGAATCACTCTCAAAACAGCAAATAGGGTGACTAATTACTCTACCTCCTAACAATCAGTACAAGAGTATTATGTACCCACCAAAGTCACCTGTCCGGGGACCATATTTCTCATAGGGCTTATGTCAAATGGTCCCTCCAAGGACTAGTGGCCCTAAGCGGCCGCCACATGTGATGAGTGCCCCCATCAAAAGGTGGATTGATTTCCTCTATAAGTAACTCATTCGTTTTCACATATTATATGTTATTCTCTCTGTTCTTACTATGCTCATTTCTTTCCTTCACTTTATTAGTATATTATCTGACTTGATCGTCAAAATTTGTAAGTTAGAAAAACCCAACTGCCCCTTTAATGGAGGAAATTGATCTTTTCTCAATATCTTTTGTCTTTGTTGATGCACATGAGTAGGCAAAGTGAATTTCCATCGAATCCTAGTTTATTTTGATGAACTAATCGTTTTTGATCTTTTGTTTAAAATTGCAAATTAGCATTCTTATTGAAGTTCATCAGGATAGTCCGGAAAGCTCGTTTGTTTTAACCCACTTTTTTTTTATTTTTTAAGGTGTTTTTTTCGTAATCTATCAACAATTATAAACTTTTTTAGTAGTTAAATATAAACACCTCATGCGGTATTCATAATCATCTCGATTTTATTTGATGCGTATTTTTATTACATTTTATCTTGATTTCCATATTCATAGAAAGTTTGAATTTGCTAGAACCATATTAAATTTGTAAAAATATGCCCAATTACTTCAGTTTATATGATGTGCAATTTTCTATCAAAAAATAATTTGATTAAAGATCTTTTAAGTGCGAGAAAAATTATTATGATGTGGTCAAGACGGCGCCTAAAATGATGGTGTTGGAATTGGTTCAAGAGAATCAAACACCAAGCATAATATATTTGGAAGAATGGAAGACCATCATGGCGTAAGTTGAGCCTCAGGAACTGGGTTCCCAATAAGCGTGGATTCTACCAGCTAGGGTAAGCCAAAGGAAGAAGATGAAGCTGAGAGAGCTTAAAAGTGTGTAGCAATGGGGTTTCCAATTCAGTGTGTGTATCTTGTGAAAGAAGAAAAGTATGAAGTGCAATGCGTGAAGATTGCTTGAGGAAGATGATGAGAATCCTCCTATTTATAGTTTGAGGGTGAGGGGTATATGATAATATTACCACTGTGGTCCTAAAATAGTGTTGCCCTAGACGTGGCGGGACGTGAGGGCTTGAAAATGACTGACACGCGTCACTTTCACCTTTTAGGCGGTTATGACCAGTTGTTGTGTCAGCAGCGGTTAAGGGATTATTCCCCCGAGCGATGGGTGCTCGCCTACTAGTCAGCGAGCGTATGGACGCTCGAGAATAGGGTCCTCTTCTGGGAAAGAGAAAATACGGAATCTCCGAGCAATAGAACTTTTGAGGGTTGGTTCTTCCGAGGGTGGTCCTCGACGTAGGATGTTCCTCCGAGAGAGATTGATTGCGAGGATTAAGGCTGGATCCTCTCACGAGCCTTGTTCCCCCAATCCTTCCATACCAGTATCCCCTGGTCTTCAAGAATGTCACACGTCAGAGATCCGAGCATATTCTGGGCCCATCACTGACGAGATTTGAAAATTTTGATGAGATTAACGAGGTTTAAAGAACTTTCAAAATTTCCGGATCAATTTCATAAGGTATGAGATATTTTGGTTTTTATTCAATTGTATACATTTAATCTATTTTGAATTAATAATTTTTAAGATATCAAGTAGCAATTTAATTCCTTGACGGAACTGACAAAGTTTGAAAACGTTGACGAGATTAACGAGGTTTAAAGAACTTTTAAGATTTCCGGATCAGTTTCATACGGTGCGAGTTATTTTGGTTTTTGTTCAAGTGTATAGATTTAATTTGATATTTTGAATTGATTAGTTTTAGAATATTTTGACTAATTTTGAATTAATTCATTTTAAAATATCAAGATGCAATTCGATATTATTAGAATATATTATTGATGAAAATTTAAAAATAAAAAAAATAATATTTGGACAATACTTGATATTTTTTTTGTTGTTGATGACATGTGATGTGAAAATGTTGATGTCATGTTGATTAAGGTTATGATAATCGTTTTCTAAGTTTATGTTTATGAGATTGATATCATGATTAAGATTTGTAGGCTAGAATTATATTAATTTTAAACTGAAAATAATTTATCAAATTATGAACTAATAGTAGAACTAAGTTGAATTCCAAACAAATTTAGTATCATTAGAAAATGTTGTAACTATAATTACATTAGAAATGACAAGGCCGTTTTCTTTTATGCTTATGCGATGCAAATAGTGAAGTAAACTATATTACCAATTTTTATTTAAAACAAGTTATGAAATAGAAAAACAATATTTGTTCTATCATTTTTTATTATTATTTCTCCATTGTATAGCCCATATAATCACATATTTATTGGTTAGGTGCAACCGGAAAAATATATGTGTACATTTTCTATAAATATAATATTTTTGTTTCATTTTTATTTTTTGTTTACTTTTGATTTATTTTATTTTATACAAATTTATTATCAAGCACTAATGAAATTATTATTTTTATTATTTTTTATTTATATTATCTTACACCATCCCTTTACTTTGAATTTATTCATTACTAATTAATTTGGTCTTTTAATTGACTGGAGAAATCTTTTTAGAACACTCAAATTTAATCGAACTTTAAATTTTTATTGTCTTTTTTTATTATAATTTTTATTTCCTGTATACAATTTCCATGGATGACTGACATTTATGCTTATTTTTATCTTTTGATTTATGTTATTTTGTATAGAATGGTTATCAATAAGAATTATTATGCCTTTTTTTATTACTCTTGATTTATTTTATTTTACATCATATTTTTATTTTGTATTTATTCATCATCAAATAATCTTAAATTTTTTAATTGAATATTCATATCTTTATGCGATGTTCAACTTTAGATGAACTTTAAGTTTTTCCTATAATTTTTTTCTTCTCCATTTTTTATTTTATTTTTTGTTTACACTGTATACATTTTTTTATTTATACTATGTAGATTTGTTTTATAGTTTCAATACTCATTATAGATATGGTTATTATTTTTGTTGATAATTATTTATATTGTATATTGTATTTTTATTTTTTTTAATTTTGTAATTTTATTTTCTTAGTAATTGAGTAATTTTTCATTTTTATTAACTAACTTGATTTCCCCAAATTGAGAAAACATGTTTTAGTTTTATATAATTTCTACATTTTTAATATTAATATTACTTTTCAAAAATATTTAATTTTAGTTTCAATTTTCCAAGAATGTTATTTATTATTTATTTGTAATTTTCTTAATTTTTTAAATCTTACTTTTTTCATTCACGTTGAATTTGAATTTTTTTAAAAAAATTCTAAACAATTGCATTGTTTATTAAACTTACATATTTTTTTTAACTTTCAAGTTTTTTAAAATGTATTTCTAATCTAAGAGTCTTTGATTTCATTGTTAAATAAACAAATTTAATTTTCTGTATTTTATTTTCATGATTTCTTTGCATTAAACTTAGAATACATTAATGTATTAGTTAATTTATTGTTTATAAATATTTTCAAGATTTTGTTACTTCGTTTGTATTGTATATTTGTTTGAAGTAAAAATGTAGTCTTTCTCTTTTACCGTAACTTATTATTCCTTTTCTTTAAAGTTAATTTTACCTAAGTTAATAATTTATTTATTATTCTTTTTATGTACTCAATCCAAATATAATAAAAAAGAGTTCATTCATCAATTATATCTCTTTATACCTTATGAGTTTAGATGTGATTTGAATTAATAATAATAATAATAATTTACGAAATTTCAATAGAATAAACTAAACATATATACTTTAAAAGTAAATATATTATTATTTTGAATTAAGGTGATATATTTTGGATGATTTTCTATTTCTTATATTATATAAATTGGTTATCTATCCTAAACATTGATTACTTTTTTAGTGTTATCTTAATATTATAATTCACATATTACAGTTTTTATATTAAAACCGTGTATAAAATGGGATATACGCTAGTATAAATTGCTCAAACATCAATGGTCCCAAAATGCTTAAATTTACTTTATGCACGAATCAATTTTTCTTACTTTCCTTGAACTCGGGCATCTTCAAAATGGATCTCATGCTTCTGTTTCCTGTTTTTCTCCTGCTACCCCATTAATAACGTGACACATATCTCATCATATTTTATTAAAAAGACTTTAATGTCTTAACTTTTTTTTTTTAACACGCACACACTCCAAGTGGTTGCGGGGATTCGAACTTGGGTCTTTGCCTTCAGGAAAGAACCCTCAACCACTTGACCAACCTCTGTTGGCAGACTTTAATGTCTTAACTTAACCACAAGAGCTCCGTTTTTTTTTCCTCGATTGAGAGGGCTTCCCCTTGATCTATGAACCAAGAATTTCCATTTAAATGTGTCTTTCCATGTAACACACAAAGGTAACTTTTCTCTTTCTTACTATTTCCGCTCTCTTTCATCTCGTCTTTATGTATTTTCAAATATCTAATGCTATTAAAAAAGTACAATTCAATATATTTACGGAAATCAAAATAGAAATATTTATTAAATCAAACTACAATTGTGGAAAAGAAGATGGAGATTTTGAAAGAGGATCATATTAAAATGATGATATGTCAGACACACGATTTTGAAAGATGAATATTTGGTGCAAGGTAATTATAATAAAGTTGGTGATAATTATATATCAAAAGTCACAATTTATGAAGATCATGTAATACAAACGAAAAAGAATTAACAAATTTCCTATTTTAATGATGGTGAATATTGTTAAAATGGTATACTAACTGCAGTCACTTTGCAATTTTAGTTCAATATCTTTTCCAGCAACAAATTTAACCCACAACTTGAAAAAAGTTGCAAAATAATACAAATTTTTGCCAGAGGCCATAAAAGTCGCTAGGAATCTGACATGTATCTTACGTGGCAAGATTCTTAATTATGTGACAAAACTGCCACATCAGAAACTACCCTATAGGAAAAATTGCATACCAACTCTATCGCGAATTTACTACAATAAATTTTTCGGTGGCACCCACTCTCCAAAGCAAGAGGCATAAACGGCGTTCTTGATAGTTATGTGTTCAATTTAGATGAAGTGGAGTGTGCAACACATCACTTCTCGGATATGAACTTGCTGGGAAAGAATAGCTTCTCGGCTGTCTATAAAAGGGTTCTGAGGGACGGTTCGGTAGTTGCGATAACGTGCATTTCCAAGATTAGTTGTCGATCGAACGAGGCTGAGTTTCTCGACGGATTGAAGCTATTGGCCAAATTCAAAGATGATAATATTCTGAGGTTGAGAGGGTTCTGTTGGGGGAATGGTACCTTATTTATGACTATGTTACAAATAGGAGCTTGATGGAGTATCTTGATGTGGAGGAAGGTGAAGGGAGAGTTTTTGATTGGAATGCAAGAGTGTCTATAATCAAAGGGATTGCGAAAGGTTGGTGCATTTTGTGACAAAAGAACCCCCTATTAATTTCAAAATTACACATATATCCCTTAAAAATGGTCGATTACATCTATTCGCCCTCGCGAGATTGTAATATCCCTTAAAAGAACTCCCAAGAATTCATTGATGTAAACCTCAATGGAAAATATGAGGAAGTAAAGGCAGCCCGATTGCATGAACTTGCTCGGCTCTGCACTCATGTCTCACCAAGCTGCAGACCCGACATGAGAATGGTGGTTCAGTCAGTGGATGACTCTCATTCCAGCTCATAATCACATCTTTGACTGCATTTTCACTAAGTAGATGTCAGGTCATGCAAGGAACAATACGGGGGTGTCGAGTGAGTTTCAACTAGTCCGAGAATAGTTGGGAATTAAGCTCATGTCCTAATGTATGATTTGCAGGCTCCCTGAGACCCTGCCTTTTGTAGATTGTATAGTGCCCTTAGCTAGCAGCTACTGTATTGTACAAGTTTTTTGCACAGTACCCATTGTGCTATCTGTAATTTCTGAATAAGGTGAAGTTCTATCTTATTAACCAAATCAAATCTGTTGTTCTTCTACGTCTCCAAGAATTCCAATAGTTTGATGAATATCATATGCAATAAAAGGAATTACATCGGACGGATACAGGATTTTAAGATGAACAAACAATACTAGAAACACATGAAATCTCTCGGGATAATTTCAGATTACAGGTTTCTCAAGAGAGCTACATCACACTAAACTATGAAGAGGAAAATTACAAATTAAACCGATAAGCAGGCAGTTGGCTGGATAAATCACCAGCCTTCACATACAACCAACGCCATACCTAGAAATTGATCTTAAACGCAGCCATTTATTTATCTATGACTGCACAGCAAAACCAGCATCCTATTTCAAAGATCGATAGAAGGCCAAACAACATATTACTTCTACACAGTAAACATCCCTGACTGCCACTAATACGGACTACTACAACACTTGTTTACACCCATTAACCTCACAGCTGCACCGTCCTTTGACAACGAGCTGGCTAATTTACTCAATATTGATGGTCACAATCTTTTTGGGTCTCCCGCCAGAAGGCTGAGCACTTTGAACTCTACTAGAATGCGCTCTAACTGGATCAGGAAACCCTCCCCAAGATGCCAGTTGACCTGTCAGAAATGTAGCAGATTGAGAATATGCGTACCCAGTAGCTAAGATATGAAAAATAGGATTTAGCAGTATTGGACCTCGAATTTGAACTGTAAACAGTACCAGATTAGCAGAAAACAATTGAGGCACAGGTTTTGCGATGGTATCAAACTAACAGAAAAATAAACCTTTCTTCCGTAAGGAAATAAATGAATGAAGTTTGTATGTACCTGAGTTTCCCGGGAAATCAAGTGCATCATTGGGACCATGCAGATGCCAGTCATTATTGCCTTTCCAAGCTTGTTCAAAGCCTGCGAGCTCATCTGAGGTACGGTATATAATAAGCCCCTTGAATAGGAGGAACAGGAAACTCGTATTTCACCTATGAAGACGTGACTTACCTTCATTTAGATTGTGCAAAGTTTGCATAGTATCCACCTGACCATCTGAACCGAGCTTCCTCGTCACCGAGTGCCCCTGCCAGACCAATACATGAATATCAAATGCATGCAGAATTATTTGTAAATAAAATAATAATACCACTTTCTTCATGTTCTGGAATTAACACATGATAACTCTCAAGAGAAGCATCATAACAAACATCAAACAAGCTAGGCAGTGTAAATAAGTATCTTGCACAGTTTATCATGCTTTGGCGAATAGCAAGGAGAAATCCAGATCGTGTGGAACACTCGTATGTAATTACAATCATTGGGAGCTACGGTTTAGCAACAAATCAAACATTCTTTCTTTATGGTGTTCAGTGCAAACAAGAATATTAGACCACAGGAAACTGTGCCCTCCCCTGTTGATGGGACTGTATTTTGCAGAACTGATTATCTTATTCACAAAATCAGCAGAAACCACTGGTATGGATCCCTCTAGATACCAGGTGCGTTGCTTGACCATTAGTTCTATCAGCTTGTTTTCTCTCTTCTATTGTCACCTTAAAAATGAAACGAACACAATATAAATATGGAAAACTGAGAAGCACGAAACATTCACATCAAAATAAAGAAAACTCACATACCCCATCACTCCCTGATCTACGAGAAGTTGTTTCTGTGTAGTATGCTCCATTAATCCCACAATAGGCCACCCTTTGGTAGCTGACACTTCGAGCCTGAGGTTTTGGTGCTTCTACTTTGTTGTCATTGGTAATATGTGAGATTTCTTCTGTTGCTTGAAGTCTTCTCTCGGTTTGCAACATTAAGGGTCATTTCAGCAGACATTTCATTAGTAATTAAAAAAAAAAAAAAAGGAAGTTAATTTACCTTTCCCTTCATTCTCAGGAGGCTCAGCAAGGGGATTCCTATTCCTCCAAGCTACATTGTTAACATCACCATCATCCCCTCTTTCTGGCACCCCTTCATCGTCACTGTCGAGCTCTTCAATTACCGGCCCTTTTGGTCTCCTTATTTGCTGCGAAGCAGCAGGCATACTGGAGCTAAACATATTAGAGCCAAAACTTCCAAATGGACTAGTGAAGAAAGGGTCATCAAAAGGATTCTTTTGTCCAAACATGCTGGGAAACATTCTCCCTTGTGAACCAAAACCATCAAAGGTGTTCCTCGAAGCATTGCCATTCTCTCTAGCTTCTCTGTCTCTCTGCATTGTGCTTGCAATTCCCTAAAAGGTTAAAATCAAATTTCAGAAATTTTACTGGCTATGCATTCTTGACATAAAACAACAACCTCAAGAACCACCCCAATCCACAAACACCTTCAAAAAGTACTTCGCTTGCCACATCACGAGATAGAAGCTAAAAATTTCAATCGCTCGTTCGATCAAAATTAAGATACTAATTCACATCATACGATTCGCCCAAAATTCAATAAAATACACAATCGCATGAGCTAAAATTCAAAACCTACGGTATTCCCTACGCATACCATACCATCCACAAAATTCTCCAAGAAGAATCCAATAAAAACACAATACCATACATACTCATCTAATATGTTGAAAGAGATACAAGCAAGCATCGTGATAAACAAAGCAACGCCACCTTCCAATGCAGTTTTTGCAAGTTCATTCAATTCGACAACAATCAGCGTCTCTCACATCAAAAAAACCATAGCGATCACACCAAACAGAAGCAGAAACACACGATTAAATGCAGAATAACAATCAAGAAGGCAAATTCGAATCTCCCAAACAGACAATCCAAAATGTACAGAGACAACCGTAGAAGCCGATTTCAAATTCCAAATTTTGCAAAATCAAAAGCTTCCTTCAAATTACCTTTTCTGCGTTTGGGATTCAAGGGGAGAAATTGCGTCAAAGAAGCTAGAATGAAATGTTTTTCGAATTTGTATATATATAGGAATTGCAGAGAGTGAGTCTGGAGCTGACACGTTTCGGCATCTTTTTGTTAGTTGATATTTAAATGGAAACAGAGCCTAGATTGGTCGACTTCCCGTGATTTCCAAATTTTGATTGAAATGAGTTATCTTGTTGCTGATGATGCAGCTAGCTGCAGCACTTGGTTCCGTATTTTTCTTCATGCATGATGGCCTTCGCATATGCAAGGAAGTTAGGATCGCTGAAGGCTCTTTTATGGCCATATAAATGTAGAAAGTTATGACCATGTTCACAGAGATGACTCCACAGTGTCATGGACTCACGGGACAATCGAAAAGAACCTATTTAGGTGCATGACATGAATCGACGAAATGAAAATCAAACTGCATAGAGGAGAAGGGCTCAAAGAAAGCAGTTTGGATCCTCAATTACATATCAATTTCATATCCCTCAGATAGGTTTAGGCTCACAAACTCAAACAATATTTCACATCCCAACACATTCTTCAAAGTTGCATAGATATACTTTAAGTCAAGAGTTCAAATCTCTTCAAATACACACTAACCATTCTACAGTTTCCAAAACCACACATCATTAGTATGTTTTAATAATTAATAAGATCCTTCGAATATCTTCAGCCACAAGCAGCATCTCTTAATTGAGCTCTAGTCATAGCCATAAGCATATCTTCAGCCACAAGCGTATCAACAATACCAGGCCTACGAACTTCAACCACCTTAACCCTACAGTCATCGAGCAACAGGGCAAACCTCATCGAACGAATTGCAAATACGGAACGCGATAGGTCAGCTACAAGTCCAAGTGATGTAACATATGCTGCAGCCGAATCAGCAAGAAAGTTGATCTTTGTGGTGTCACCGAAATATAGCCTTCTCCATCCCCACATCACATATGGATCATTCACTGCAAAATATAACATTGTTCGTGTTAGAAAGGTTATCAAATCTTTTTGCCATCACACACACTACTAATTCTTTAAAAAAAAAAATATCCAACTATTTGAGAGATCAAACATCCATCCAAGTAATACTCCACCAAAATTGTTAATTTAATTATCAAATACTTAAAAAGAATTACATACCACTGATACATAAGATTTCTTGGATGCCCATCGACTTAAACTCATCTGCCTTCCGAATGAAGGAGGGGAGCAAATACTTGCTTCATGGGGAGGGGGGGTTGTTAATTACAGAAATAAATAAAATTGGAGAAATTATAATGAATAAAATAGAAAGACTCTAACCTGCAATGGGGCCAGAAGGCGCCGGGAATGCCCAAGACAATGACCTTCTTACCGGCGACAATGGAGTGCACAGAGACAGACTCGATTTGTATCGACTGGTTGATGAAGGTCAGCGTACCATCAGGGATGATTTCGCCCACTGCAATTGGTGCCCTTGATGCGTTTGGTGTTGGTCTCTGTGATTACATGTGGAGTTAAGAGTGTTCATTCATACGCGATTAAATTCTACAAGTGATATGCTGCATAGAAGTCACCAACTTCCTGACAATAAGAATTACAGAAACACAAAATGCACAATTACAGGGTGAGAGTGCATACCTCCAACAATGGTGGAAGAGGACCCAAATCTATTTGGGTTTCAAACAAATGATCAACCTGCATAAATCGTTTGTGTAAGATAATTAGCAAGTATGGTGCAAAATTCGAGGCCTCAAATACAGTTGGATTCATTGACCATTCTATCTAAATAAGCGGAGACAAAGTTGTGTGTCTTCCAATACAAGTAGCAGATGACAAATTACATGCATTGAGTCAACAGATACACAATATGCATGGATAAATAGGTAAATCTCTGAATTTAATTATAACATACAAGCATGGTCAAAATGACTTAAATAAGAATTTCCTTAACCTTTCGATCGTCAAGAAGTATGGTAAACCTCTTACACCGAACACCAAATCCTTGAGAGGTGAGGTCGAGGTCGAGGCCAAGAGATGTAACATACGCTGCCTTGCTATCAGCAAAAAACTTGATATGTGGACGAAACAATCCCAAAAAAGTAGTCTTTCCCCATTCCCGCACCACATATGGATCATTGACTGCAAATTTAGGAATTGTAAGATTACAATAATAATAATAATGCAAGGGGCAATTCAAGAATTAGTAATTAAGAAAAAAATTGATTAATCAGAGAATGTTTCTAATTACCACTCATGCACACGTAACTAAAGTTGGCAATCAATTATCAAATACTTAGAGAGTAGATGATACCAATGATATATAAGATCTCTTGGATGGTCGGATCAGATATCGCCGAATGTTGCTGGGGTCTGAAACACCAACTTTATACAAAATTAAAATTGATTAATTAAGGAAGATGAAATAAAAAAGGATTAATTAACAAAGATGAAAATTCCGGGATAACCTGGCACGGGGAATGAAGGCACCGGGAACGCCCACGATGAGGACCTTCTTACCGGTGATAAGAGAGTAGATCGATACGGTGTCCACTTGAAGCTCTTTGTTGATGAAGCTCAAATTACCATCAGGGATTGTGTCTCCCACTGCGATCGAAGCCACCATTGTTGAGGGAACCAGTTTTTGCTCTTCGGGGAATTTTGACCTAATGCTGGTCTTCTTATTTACACTAGTTTGACCCAAATAAACTTGAGATAAAATTTTCCCCAAAGAAATTTTTATTTTTAACAGATGATTGTTGCCGGTTTTATACGTGGACAAAAGCTTGAAAATTTTTGAAAGGACGAATTTTTCCTTCAGTAATTACAAAATAATCTCTATAATTAAAATTTTTAATCTTTTTTAATAAAAGAAAATCACTAACATCAATTGCAGTACTACAATAACACCCCTACACCAAGATTCTTTTGCACCAAAAATACAAAATCTTGGGAACCTGATGTAATTGTCAGTAGTAGAGGGATTAATTGGTAATTAGTGATAAATATAGGGTTAGTTTACGTAATTTTCCCAAAAGTAACCGACAAGAGCTTAGCTCCATATGTAATTTCTTGGGGTTATGACCATTTAAACTGTCTTGTGTCATGCACATACAATGCACACGTGACTTTTAGCTGTTATTTGGTCACTTATCTTCATTCATGGAAGATTGACCGTAAAGGCTTCCTGCTAAGTGCTACGCTTATATATACACCCACATGTAACATATGTATAGCTGGAGATCGATATCTATAATATTTGAAAATGATCTTCTAATATTCGTTATTTTCGTTTAAAGTAAATTGGAATAAGTTAGAAATTAAAGACGCAATAGCAATAATAATTTTCAATGTACGGGTACATTTTTTAACTATCCAAACACGTCTCTTCTTATTTTTGTATTCTCAGCTTTCCAAGTGTAATTCTCAAGTTTTACTTATATAATTCTATAAAATTTTGACTTTTACTTTGACTTGATGTTCAAAACATAAAATTTTTCAAAATCTCTATTAAAAAAACTCAACAAGGCTAGTCGATAGGATTCAATTTCTAACTTCCACAATCTCTTGCACATGTTGATACTAATTTTTTCTATTCAAAACCCTTTAATTATTTCATAATATATATGAGAATTAGAGTACATTTTTGGAATAATTTGTACAAAATACCTTGCAATTTATATCAAGATCTATCTATCTATCTATCTATCTATCTATCTATACTATTATATATTTGAAAAACTACATTTGACTATTTGACTTTTTATGCATTTTGATGATATGGAATTTTGTGGTTTATTTGAAATTTTTAATCAAATTAAAAAATGTGATTGATTGATTTTTACTTTATATATTATTTTATTGTGAAAGTAAGTAACAACTAAGGAAAATAATTATCTTAGGCAAGTTTGACTGAATGAGATTTTGTGTTTTTTTTAGATTTTCAATAAATAGAAAAAATATAATTGTCTTAGTTTTATTTTGTATATTATTTTATCATGTAAATAAATAATAATTAAGAAAAATAATTATCTTTAAAAAAATTCATAATGTACTTTTTTATGTGTACTTTTTTTTTTCTAATGTGTAATCCTTAGAATTTTTGAATTAGTTTTAATATTTAAAAAGATTTTTATTGGTAGTTCCATAATAAATCTTTTCTTATGTGATATAAATTCATTATTAATTATTTTAGGATATATAAATTAATTTATATTTATTCTAATCATCAATTATAAAATAAATTCAAGAGCTTTAATTGAGCGTCAATATAATTAATTAGTTGCTTAAATTACTCGATCCAATTAATTAATTATTTTTCAAATTTAAAATTAATACGTCATAAATTTATATCTATATCTAAATCTATATTTTTATACATTTAATAACGATATTTGACTTTAAGTGCAATTTTAACCAAATAGACTTTTCTTCTTTTTTTAATTCCTTTTATTAATTAACAAGAAAATTTCTTATTGGTTACTAGATTAAGTTGAGATTTATGAAACATAATATTAATATAAATTCCTTAATTTGTGTGAATCATTTGTAAAAATTTCTTAATTGAAGATATAATTACTTAAAATATATACATATATATATATTTTATTAAATATATTATATATATATATATATATATATACTATTATATATTTGAAAACCATGT
>JBBMKE010154285.1:0-15755 GCA_037834125.1 Lippia alba | reverse complement strand
TATTGAGCAATTGAGCTCAAGAACAATTAATTAAATTCTAAGCGCACTTAATAGAATTAAATCCACGTTGACACGTAAGTATGCGATTCACATAATTCACATAATTACTGAATTAAACTCTCTCATCTCGCCGTACCTGATTAGCTGAAAAGCTGGGGCGTCACAATCTCCCCCCTTAAGAGAACCTGGTCCCCAGGTTCGTCGGTTCAAGTTTCAAGCTCAAACCACTTCTCGTATTCACCCAAGCTCGAGGTTCATGACATCCCGATGAGGGTTAGCTCAAAAGGTCTTCTAGCACAAGGGGTTTGAAACTTCAGATCAATCCGGTCATAAGAATTGCTTGGTAGGACTCACACGATAAAGAGGTTCTAAGATAGATTCAACTCTCACCGTTTGCGTTCAATTAAGACAACTCGCAAGCTCAGTATTCTAGATTAACGTAATTAACGAACTCATGTCGCTCCATCACCAAGCCTTTAACCAAGTCTACTTTCACCACGATCTAAAGTCCGAAGTGTCACACATCCGAACTCTCTTCATATCATCAAGATCTTCAAGAAGAGGTCATCGAACCCGCTGCAAAGCTCGACCCTCAACACACCGAGGAAGCAACACTCTCGAACACTCTCAAACCCACCCACAGAAGAAACGAGAAGGCAACAAAACAAGTAAAATAATTCAAGAATGTATGATGCACGTGATATGTATGTTTAGTGTACCGTTCACCGGCGCTTTGTAAGCATGTCTTTAAGAGACTTGATTGTTGTCGAGATTCTTCATCCTTATTCATCTCTTGATATTCACGAGATCTCGAGAGTTGTAGACCATTTTTAGCCCCACATCCTAATCTGCACCTCATCCTACGGTTGATGATTAGTCTTCGACAACCCATCGAATCTCCATTTCCATTCTTAGGTGTTCTCTTAGTCTTGTCCTTGCTTACCCAAATTGAACTCTCCGGCTTCAATTATTTGTCTAACTTTTCACTCGACCGACGAATTCGGTGGATCTACATCATTCCCCACGGTTCTAATGTCTTGATCTCATTTTCTTAAAATTCCCATAACCCAAACTCATGGACTTCGATTTTTTGTTGGGATTATTCCTTCAATTCATAGTCCCATGCACATCAATCTCTCCTTAACTTTATTTCTATCCTCATGTGCATCTCGTAAAATTCTCCAATTAATCTCGTTCCCTCGTGATGGTTTCCTTTCTCCGGTATCACTTTGGGGTATGGAATAGTTCTTCTCTAGATTACTACCTTATTTCCAAATTCCCTTCTTCAAAACCTTGGCCATATGAAGGTTACCCTCGGCTCCGAAATTTAGGTCGATCTTTATTCTCTTCAAGCTCTAAGTTAAACTCACGTTTGATATGAGTTGAATTGGTAAAATTACGCCACTTGAGAAGTTCCCGATACTTCATTTCCTTAAGGTTGCTCATTGCATAATCGTATGTTATATGATATATAACAATAGCTTCTTAGTAACCCTCCTCGGTACTCTTTGCACTTTTCCCCATCTCGGTAGCAATATGCAATATCCTCTTGTACTTCCTAATAACCTCGTATGCGGCATCGTTTCTTGATTCACCAATTCTCGAGTCAAACTTTCCCCGTTTCCTACTTGAGTGGTAAAATTATATTTTCAAGAACTCTCCCCCCTTAAGATTCATGCCATTAAATTGGAGGGGTAAGTATTTCCAATTCCCGATCTTTTCTTATGATTGTTGGATTCCTAATCATTCACCCCACAAGGATTCCAACACCGTTGCGTCCTTTCGCAAAATCTCTCAACTATATTCTTTATCCTTGATCTTCATTTCCCAAATTCCTTCGCATGAGGTTTTCGAATTATCTCCCCAATCTTCATCTTCCCAAGAAAATTCCCGAACCTTCTCCTTTATTTTAACCCCATCTTCTTTAATCCTATTGAACCCAATCTCATGGCTTGGTGAAGGCATCAAGCTAAAATAAACATTAACTATACATGCAAGGTTAAAGTGCAAATGGAATGCATCACACATTCATCACTTAGACACGTAAAGATGTTCTAAGCAACACAATTAATAAAAATCAAGTAATAAAGTAATGTTTAAATGCGTCGTGTATGCACGTGCCATGAATGCAAATACCTCGATCCTCAAATTCTTGTTGATGCCCAAATTGAAGTCTTTGATTTTGATCCCATAGCTTGTTGGCCTTAGATTGCTCACACCCCGAGACCTTGTGATCCTTCGATCCACACGCATAGGATTTTCCCAACCGGTCCCAACACGTGTTGTAGGCATGATTAAATCCTCCACAATAGGCACATAGTTGAGGCTTATTTGCTCTTGAAGAGTTTCCAACCCTTCACTTCTTTCCTCAGATCTTCCTTTTGGCTTTAATACCCAGATTTTGAATTAACTCCTCCACCAGAAGATTTGAGCAAAATCCTAATTCTTCTCCCAATCCCGAATCTTCTTCTTCCTTACCTTTAGTTAATTTCCGATTTTCAACCCTTAAATCCTTAGTTGTAGCTTTATCCCAAGTGCTCGTATTCTCTGCCATTAGAGCTTCCTTAAACTCTTCTCGAAGGCCTTCCATAAAATACCTTGTCTTCATCTCTTCATTGCCCATAATATTGGGTACATAAGAGCCAAGTCTCTCGAACTCGTTGATATAATCCATCACCGTTCCTTCTCCTTGTTTGAGAGAAATAAATTCTTCAAATCTTCGACTTTGTTGAACATTGGTGTATATCTCTTCCTAAACTCGTGAACGAAGGCCTCCCAAGTCAATCCTTTGCTCGTTGCTTCAATTTATGGGACGACTCTCTTCCACCATTGCCTCGCTTGTCCTTTAAGAAACAATGTAGCAAGGCGAGCCTTATCTTGAGAGTTGCGCGGCCACACTTCGAAAATACTCTTAATCTCAGAAATTCACCTTTCGGCTTGAATATCATCTCCTTCTCAAAATTGAAAAGGATTGAATGCTCGGAAATCTCGATATAAGGTTGCTATCGGATTCACTTATCGCATTTCGGCATAAGGTTTCTCTTGATCGTAGTGATGTGGAGGTGTCCGTTGATTAAGACCTCGTCGACGTGGTGGTATCCTAAAAATTTCACAACTACAATAGAAATATATGCGTGCCGATTAGTATATGCGTATGACACATAATCACGTTTAAAAATTGCAATCAAGAGATGCAATGCATTGCACATAAGGAAAGCAATAAGTTGAAAGAATTTCAAATGTAAAACGTAGCAAATTAGATGTAAAATACAAACACTTAGCCAAATTGTCCTATGCTGCACGCCCTAGATTGACTCAAAACAACACCGAACCTCGGTTTTGCAACCTGGGGCTCTGATACCACTTTAAGATATAGCACCCCGCACGTGAGGCACCACATCCCCTGCACCACGACCCGACCCGAGTAACGAAATGGAACTCCACACCCAAATCAAACCGTAGCGAACATGTAACAAATCAAACCTCCTAAGTTAGACGGAACTTAGACCCTGTCGAATTGAACCAAGCAAAACGAGTGCAAAAGCGAAAGCTAAATTCACGCACATGCATTGGCCACGGGCCTGCAGAAAACTAAATACACTTAAGGATGTAACGCCCAGAGCGTGGCGCCATATCCCCCGCACCAAGACCCAGACCCGATCATGAAATGAAAGTCAATACCCGAATCCGAATCAAGGCGAACGGAGACACAACACACACTTGCTAGGCTAGGCGGGACTAACCCTTGGACTAAATAACCACATGCATCAGAGCACATCGAAATTATGGAAGTAGAGATATACATATCACATAAACAAAATGAGCCACGGGCTCTACAACAAGGCATTACATGTATCATGGCCTTCACAACCTCAAAACAATAATTAAAGCGCCATAGGCGTCCACGAGATAAATACAGAAATAAATATGAGTGTGTGTGAAAGTAATGCTAGACTCCAATACAAGACACTACCCCAAGACTCGAACTCCCGCCTAGCACTCCCAAAACCTGCACAAAACAACTGAAACAAATCCGGGTTCAGTCTATAGGAGACTGGTGGGTATAAAACGGGGCATAAGTATATAGTACGACAGAATTTAAATAACGTACATACAAGCTATAATCCTAAAAGATGTTTCAGGAGAATTTCCCAAGTGGGTAAGAGAACGAAATCAACTAATGGGATTATAACAATCAATCTTAATTTAAGAGTCAATCCATAAGGGCATAAGTGAGCCCGGCATAAGGCTTAAGTCTCCTTCCTCCACCTTGTGTATTCATAAATCATAAGTCATAAGTTCATAAATCATAATTTCATTTGTGATCATACATAAGTCTTTCATGCACAATCATAAATCATAAATATCCGTTCGGCCAATCCGTGTACCGACCTTCCCGCACGGTTTTCTCCTTCTCTGGATGATGGACGGGTGATCGGCCCGAACCATTCAATCATAGTCCAATGGGGGTACATGAATCCCCCAATGGCGCTCAACTTCCATTCTCCGCCAAACCTCCTGACGAGGTCCGGTATCAACGCAATTTGGTGGGACTAGTATACAAAGATCACCGTCGGCCATATGCCTCCCCGGATCACCAAGTACACTAAGCCGCTAAGCCCCATAAATCATAAATGTTCATTCATTCAATTCGCCAAAATATAGGTTAAGTGAGCATAAATAAAATGGGCTTGACGTTTGCAATCATTTACTCGATCAAAAGACTCGATATATATATATATATATATATATATAATACTTTGGCTCAAAACTTTACACATTGGGATTATATATCGAGTCATCATATCTAGTAGAAGAGAAACCCACCTTGAAGTTAAAACAAAGGGCAAAAGCCTCACAAGCGACCTCGTCTCCGACCGGACCCAAATATGTGCAAGAAAGGTGACGTGAGACTCAATATGACCACATATGACGCTTGACAATGAAATGAATGTGATATGAGATGCATAAGAAGTAATATCATGTCACATAGATGTTCATGTGCACAATTAATGCCCATCAAGGCTCATACTTAATCACTTCATTCATAAATCATGCTTTCGAATCCATGCACGCTCATAACTTTCATAAATTAATCCATATCAATGCATAATTCTTCAACAATTATCATAACACATAAACCATCAAGTGTACAAGCCATATGAACCATAAAATAGGTCACAATAAGCAATTAGGGTTCACAAACCAACAAGCCAAATATCCACACGTCAATTCAAGCGTTAGGGACCATATAAGTACATATCTTCATAAATCATATCAAATTGGATCATAATTCCCACATAATTAACAAATCATACAAATATATAACCTAGGAACACATAGGGATCATGGTAGGGGTGGGAGAAGTCCATACGAGCGAAGAGAAATGAGAAAACAAAGCACGAAAATAGCCGAGGGGCACTGGAAGGGATCAACGGCCATTAATCTATGTGCGTTTAAAACTAACGTCTGTTGATCTGAGGGAGTAGCATCCTACTGTGCTGCCTCAATCCAATGGCCATGGGTTTCCATGCCAAAATTCCAACGGCCATAGGAACCCTAAAACGGCCAAAAATCTATTTTTCCCACCAAGTTCGGCCAAAACAAGTTTCAATCAAGCAAGAACACTTCAAATCCATTCCAAACACTTCCAAAATTTCATAAACTCATACATTAACATATGAAGGCATCCAAAGACATTTAAGAACAAGAAATTAGGTTCATACATCAAGGATTCAAGCAAAAATGGACAAAGAAGTTCAAATGAAGCATATAGGCATACAATTCCCATTTTCACTTTCTTGCCATCAAGATTCACAAACATAGATCATACTTCAACATACTACTTATGCACAACAAGTGGGTAGAAGGGGATCAAGATTTCTAGGCCAAACACCAAGCTAAAGCAAGAATTCATGCTAGGAATCATCTATATAACACATATCCTGTACAAATTGAGCACCAAACCATATATTCATGCATTCCCCTTTCAAAACAAACAAAATCATGATTGGTAAAACCTCCCTCATACAACTACCCAACAAGAAATCCATATAAACACCGTAGATAGGCATCAAGTATCATCATACATGCACATAAACTCTTGGGAGTCAAGAGAAGCGCAAGAATTCCCAAATTCACATAAACCCATTTAGAGCATTCATGGAAAAATCTTCCACAACCAACTACCAAGTAATAAAAGTCCAAATAATTACAAATATACTTCAAGAAACATCAAGGAAGCATGAAAATTCCATCAAAGTTCATGCAGAGGCAAGAATCACAAATTTCCCAAAACCCTCATTTTACCCCCAATTTCCAATCATGCTAAATCCATGGAGAAATCAAGCAGTATATACCATATTATATGCACAAGAACACAAGGAATCCAAATATGTTGTTACCTTCAAGAGTGATGTAAGAAAAATGGGAGTTTTTGAGCTTTGGAGAGGCAACAATGGAGGTTGAAGATGGAAACCTTCTTTCTCTTCTTCTTGCTTGGAAATGAAATGGTTTGGTATGGTGAGGAGGGGGTGTGCATGTGAAATCTGATAGGGGGGAAGAGAGAGAGAGGTTCAAGTGGGGCTAGGGTCAAAGGGTAGATTTTAGGGGTGTATAGTAGGTACGTAGGCTCATTTAGTTCATTTGTTGTGGTTTAAGCATAAGGGGCTCGTTTTGGTCGTAATTCGAAGGTCTTAATATTTTTCAAAAAATATGAGGCTAGTCCTATTGAGTCCAAATCGCTGATTTGAGCTCAATGGAGGTGACAGAATTCAAATTCGAATTCCTGAGCTCAAGATATGCTTGCCGGGCCAAAAGGTCCGTTAATTGCTCGTTAGCCTCCATTTTGGTCACGTTAAAGAAATGAAATGTAAAACCACATCATAAGAATTCAAAAACATGAAACGATCACGTATACATAATCATAACACATAATTCTCCAACATATTCAAGTTTCACGAAACTCGAAGATCGGATCAAACACGAACAATGAGTAATTAATTCACTTAAGAGCATGAAGTTCAAGTAATCACATAAGTTCATATATTCAACGAATTCCAAATAATTCACGTAATGACATTTAAATAACAAAATTAAACAGGAAATACATTTATGAACAAATAATTCACGCACGTTGGTAAACACATATGTCATACCTGTACGACCGAAAAGTCGGGGCGTTACTTGGTCACAAACAAATTTGGCTCCTCAGGCCTCTTTTCAGTTGCTTAACAAAGCCCGATAAGGTGAATTTAAATAACAATTGCATAAACATACAAATATATATCTTACATACGAATCCAAATTCAAGTTAATACAAATGCAAAATGTGAAGACTCTCTAGAACAAACTCAACCCCAAACTCGACCGACATAAAACTTGACTCGACTCCGCCTAGCTCCAAACTCCAAACAAACCTGCAGACTAAAAGTTGGGGAGGGAGAGGGGGCAGTCTATCCACTTGACTGAGTGAGGGGCTACCCACACACGCTATATATATATATAGGAGCAAAGCAAATTACAAGCACATGCATAGTTCATGAACGCGGGGATAGTTTTTGCAAACCAAAGATTTCCCGTGATACATAGATATAGGGATTCAAATTAAAACAAAACAAATTAAAGCTTAACGGATTCAAAATCACAAATTAAACGGATTCAAATCAAATCTTACCAAATCATATTAATTCAAATTGTATTTAAATCACATTCAAACGTACGTATTCAAAAGATTCATATTTTTATCTTACTTTAGAAATCTATCCCCGTTTCATAACCTTTAACAAATCATACATACAGAACTCGGCGGGTACGAGTAGACAAATCTCATCCTTGGCTCCTCAGAAACAAACATACAATCATACAAATCATACAAAACATATCATACCTCCTTCTCCGGTGATGGAAGGGTTGCGCGACCTTAGCCATTCAAATCAGACGAGGGGAGCGCGCACACTCAAACCCTCAGGTTCCCATTGCCCATCTAAACCTCCTGGTGGGCTCCGGGTTAATCCTTTACATATACAAATGGATGTAACGCCCTGATTTTTTTTTCAGAGGTACAAGTATGACGTCAAGTGAGTTCAGAATGAGGATTATATGATTTAATTGTGTTTTAAATGCTAAGTGTATGTTTTAACTTAACAATTTCGTGAACTAATTGCTGTTATGTGACTTATATGGTTTAATTGATTATGTTGCCTAAACCCGATTTTTAATCTGTATTCTTGCTACTAAATGTTTCATTTCAATTATGCACTTATTTGAAATTATATAACATCCTTGGACTCGTTTGAACTTTAGAATTAAACCCTTTTTACCAACTTATCAAACCTTGGGGACCTAAATGAACCACTTAAATTCTCAAGGGGCCAAAGTGCAATTTCTCCTCTCTTCCCTCATGTTTTACATGATATATACACACACACTTGCACAATTCCTCTTCATTTCTTCACTTAGCACAAGAACAAGAGACACTCCCCCCCCCCCAAATTCTCCCCTCTTGATCGATTGAACCCAAGAAGCTAGGAGACTAAGGATTTCCATTCATCTTCACCAAGAATCGAGCTCAAGACATATGCTCTCCATCTCCTTCCTTCCATTATCATCCTTTCTTCCAAGGTATATGTGTGTAGATATATATATATATATTTGGTGGGTAATAACTAGGGTTGTGATTATTGCTTGATAACTTCTAATCTTGTGTGTATATGCATGAATACATGTTAATCTATGAATTCTATGCTTGATTGTTGGAATTCTTAGAGCAAGAATTGTGAGTATGCATATGTGTGAATATATGTATATATGTGTATATATATTTTCTATGATTGTGAATTTGTGTGATTTGGTGGCTCAAATTGTGTTTTGACCGATAATAATGAGTTAGTTGTTGTTATTATGTGATTTTGGGTGTTCTCGGAATCTCTTCGGCGTTCCGGAGCTATTTTTCCACCTATACCCTATTTTCCTATCACCATTACTGTTGTTAGAGTAGGAGGTCGCGCCCGCGACCATTTTGTGACCATTTTTGGTCGCGGCCGTGACCCCCAAGTCGAAGGTTAATTATTTTTAGGTCGCAACCGTGACTGTTTCCAATGTAATTTTGTCACGGCCGCGACCCACCCAAACGTGCTTGAAATTAGCTAAAATTTTAAACACATAAACGCCATGAAGTCTATAACATTCTTGAATTGGAATAACCTCATTATCTTTTCTCAATTGTGAGATATGATCAATTCTTTTTGGTGTCGCCACTCCACTGGAAATCTGCATTCATCCAACTTCGGACCCACACCATTTTCTCCTCACTTTGAACCATGATTCTTGCTACATATTTTCGAAAAGATCTATGTGTCTACTTTCATATCCAAAAAAAAAACCCAATTCAAATTTCTAGAACTCAAGATATTCTTATTTTTCTACAGCTTGTGCAATCCAGAAAACTGTCAACTCTTGTCAAAACTCAACTAAATCCATTTTCTGGCTTTCCTTCCAATTCCTCGGACTCTGTATGTGGTTTGATTGAATTATATGCATGATTAATTGATAATTTGTGATATTTTGATATTCTTATGAATCTTTTGTTATGAATGGCATGTGTAAATGTGAAATCAAAGTGTAAATGTTTAAATGCTACAATATGTCTCTCTTTGCAACAAATGCATTCCTTATGTGTTTAATGGATTCCATTCACTTTGAATTGATACAAATGCTTTGTTAAAATATGTTATGAGTATGTTGTGTTATGTGATGCCTTTTCCTATGAAAATTTGATATGGATATGAGTTATATGTACTTGAATTGCAATTATTATTTGCATGAACATAATTGAATTGAACATTGAACGAATAAATGATCATGAAGGAAAGAATGATTATGAATGAACACAATTTATTCGTGTAATGAATAAATGACTCACTTACATGTCTAAGTGCATTAATTGTGCATATGGGCATCCCTATAACATGTTATTATCGTACATGCACTTCATATTATGATAATTGCATTACCGTGCGTCAATGTGGTTCATTTTGAGTCTAAGCCTTGTGTCTTATCTTCAGTTTGTTCAGGTGCACCCGGGGTGGTGTTTCGCAGTCCATTTTGATTTTGGGGTGAATCACGTGTTTGGTTCTTGGCTTCGTCGGAGTAAGGTGAGGTTAGGTTATAGTTAAACCCTGTGAATGTGCCCATTTTCTCGGTACGAGAACTATGACCTCTATTATATATATATATACATACGAGGTATGAATTTATGAATCTGAAATACGTTTCCAAGTATGATGACCAATGTACAAGCCCACGTATGCTTGATTTAATTTTATTTGATTCATCATGATTGGTAATGCTAAATCACGCTTCAAACCGTTTGCCTCGTATGAGCCGGGAGCTACGAGCAAAGGAATAGGCTAAGGATTTGACATGGAGAGGTATGTAAAGCGTGATTGTGGCAAGGTAAAGTATGTACCTCACGTATGTTATATTTCTGATTAGTAGCGGGTTAGAATAAGATTGATTGAATGAATGGGGCCCATGAAGTGTGGATAAGGGAAACCCGGGATGACCATAGGGTCACCGGTTATAACCCCTGTGCATACTCTACATGATTGATTCGACTAACCCGGACCACCAAGAGGTTTGGTTGGGCAATGAAAACCTGAGGGTTTGAGTGTTCGCGCTCCACTCGTCTGATTGGATGGTTTGAGTCGCGCAACCCTTCCATCACTGGAGAAGGAGGTATATGATTGTTATGCATGATTAATTGATATGTTTGATTGTATGATTCATATGAGGAGCCCAGGATGGGAATTGTTACTTGTACCCACCGAGTTTTGCATGTTTGCTTGGTCAAAGTTCATGAAACGGGAATAGACTCCTAACTATAATAAAATATTGATCTTTTGAATAAGAATCGATAAGAATTGGTACGATTTGAAATGAATGGTTATGATTTAAGTTGTTTCGGAATGTTTGATATCAATGAACCCGTCAAGCTATATTTTATTCTATTTCGATAAAAATTCCCTATATATATGTTTCACGGGATAAACTTTGGTGTGCAAAATCTATCCCTGAGTTCACGAACTGTGTGATTGGTATGTGTTTTGCTCTTATATATATGTATATATATAGTGTGTGTGGGTAGCCGCTCACTCAGTCGACTATTGCATGTGTGTATGACTATGTGTTGATCTTGATGCTTCCGCCTATGTTATGATTTTTGTTGCGCACTCTGAGTTATGGTCTAGACTGCCTAGCCTAGGAGAGTTTTTGTATGTCACTCGTTCGCTGTAGCTTGATACGTGTGTGGAATTTTTCATTTCGTTACACGTGTCGGGCTATGGTGCAGGGATGTAGTGCTCTTCGCTAGCTCCGGGGTGCTACAAGACTGGATTTGCAGTTTCTAGCTTCGTTAAACTGGGTTTTAAAGAGAGATTCAATCATGTTTTTTTTTTATCTTCTTTCTTGTTTCTTTAATACACATACATATTACAATACTAGCATACTCACTGATATGATTTAAAATCAAGACTTGTGAATACTTCTAGGATCAAGGAATGGCGATGTTCATGCCGCATGAAGAACGTTTGAGGACGGCTCAATACGTTTCAAAAAAGTTTCAAGTCTTGTAAGATTCTTAAATATTCCAAAAGTTTTCAAATGAACATTGCAAGATCACAATCCCTTTTGGAAAATTTTTTAAACTTTCACTGGTTTTACTCTGTGTTTACCAATAGTCAGGTCGAGATTGTGTTACCTTGGGGTCAGATCGATGGGACCTTTAGACCCTGGTCAGAAGTAAACAACTCAAATGGTTGAGATCGACCGCTCGATCTGAAGTGGCCTTCTTGCCACGTGTAGCCTTCGTGGCCGTTCTTGGGTTGTATAGATTGGCACAGGGTCCATGTGGCTCCTATGTGGGCATGCCATGTGCCCAATAGCTTTACGCCACGTCGATAATAAAATAAGAAATTAATATTATATTAGTAAAAAAAACCATAAAATAAGGATTAAAAAAATATGGGGAAAGAAATATAAATAAAAAAATTTGAGTAAGGTGAAAGAATAAAAACGAAATTAAGAAAAAATAACATGTGACAGTGGTGGAAAAAAATATTTTTGTGGTCCAAAAAACTCATTGTCCATCTTTCTCAATATAATGGTATAGATAATAGTGTAGTTAGGGGTATAATTGTTTATTCACAAACATTTATGGTTAAAACTAGTAATCCTAGCATACAGTTTAAGCGCGAGAGATCCCATTATGAATTCAAGGTTTTCGGCACTAATTTATTTATTTTATAAGTTTTTTATTGAGATATTTTATATAGTCTAGTTTGATTTTTAAGCATTTCACAGGGATATCCGAGCAAAAAGCACCAATTAATTATAATCAATTTCACATAATGTCAATTAATTACAAATAATTCACATAAAATCAATTGACTATATAATGAGCATAATCAATCTGTAGGGGTATAATCGTTTATTAAAGAATTAATAAAATACTAAAAATCCGAATAATATGCGTTCAAGTCGGTATGATCGAGCCAACAGAGGTTGACCAAGTGGTTTGAGGATTATTTTTCGAAGGCAATGACCCGAGTTCGAATTTTTCTGACCTGGTATGTGTAAAAAAAAAAAAAAAGACTTTAAGAAAATAATTTAAAAAAAAAGTCGGTATGAATATGATCGAAATGCGTGGCGTTACAGACCGGAGGATGAATCACAGATTCACAGTCCATGTATGTTAACCAAATTATATTTTTGAAGTGATGTTCATATTATCATTATCATGGACCCGTGGGAGGGGAAAAAAAGAACAAAAAAGAAAAAATCATGGACCCACGTTTTATACTTAAAAGGTCTTAAACTAAATCTTTCCTTAATAGAAGAACATTCATTAATTGCTTCTTTTAAGATAGAGATAGTGGCCAAAAGGCCTACGATGGAAACAAGACTTTCAATTATGTGGAGAAAAAGACCACAAATCATAATCTTGTACATTCTACAATATAGATTAAATGCGGCACCATCAAAACAAATTATTTGTTTTAATTTCTGATAGTTACACCAACATAATAAATCACAATAAATTCATTAGATGCATACAGTAGTCCAGGATTTCCTTCATTAATTTACAATATCTTATCTATACTATTATATTAAGTGCGAGAGTCAAGTAGAAATCGTTTTGGTCTATTGGACTCTCCATTTCTTTTATTTTTTATTTATTTTTTAAATAGTTCTCACAACGTGTTAATATTTATCACTCTTTTTTTTTCTCACCTTATTCCAACTTCTCTATTGTATTTCTCTTTTTTCATTATTTTATATTTTTTAATTTCTTCATTAACTATTAATTTTGATTAATTAGATAATGTCTTATTTTATTAATCTATTTATTTATTATAAATTTATAATTATATTAAAATAATTATAAAATTAAAATATAAACTTTAATTTTATATATATTTAAATAAAAATACTTATTTTTTTTATTTGCACACATGTAGGGTGTGCAAAGTTACTAGTTCTAATTAAGTAAGGTTGGCTGCTAAATTCTATTACATACAAACTTCTCTCGGTTATATTTTTTGGGTATATTAGTTTAAAACATATATTTTGGAGCAAATTATATTTTGATCCCATAAAATTAAATTTTTTACAATTTTAGTCTCATATTTTCGGAACTAAATTTAATCTCACTGTTTTTAATTTTTTGTAATTTTGATACTTCCGTCAAATAATGGACGAAGACTGTTAAGTCATAATAAGTAAATTACACTTTTATTCTCATATGATCTGATTGTTCTCAATTTTGATCCCATATTTTTTAAATAGGCATATTTAGTCTCATCTCTTTTTATTTTTTGTAGTGTTGGTCCTTCCATTAATTTTTTGATGTAAATAGGTATTTTGGCCGCTAATTTATATTATTTTTTCTTTTATCTTTTATGTACAATAAGAAATCATAAAATGTATTTAACGTTTATTTCTAACTAAATATGCATATTTGTTCATACATTACAACTATAGATTATACATATAAAGAAACAAATAATCTCATGTCCGAGGGAAATAATATTAACCATTATCATTATTTAAATGTATTAAAAATAATTTTAACGTGAATGAAAAAATATTAAATGTTTTAAAATGCATGATTAATTTTAAATGTATTAAAATTATCATGGTTCGTTAAAATGAAAAAGAAAAATTATTATTATTTATATGTATCAAAATTAATTTTTACATTAATATATATTCTATAATCATTTTAACATAATTATTAAATTGTGAAACAAATAAATAAATAAATAAATAGCATATGATCATGTAATGTCATATTAAAATCAAAAGAGTTTAAAGATATTTAGGAGAAAAAAGATAGAAACTATATAATAAAGGAAGAAAAAATAGAAGTGAAGTGAGAGAAAAGAGAAGTTATATAAAAAATAAATAATAATAATCCAAGAGAATAAATAGTGACTTTTTCTGCCTCTCTTTCCTACTAAATAGTGTAGATTATATTAGTTAATAAAAGGAAAAATTACATCTGACTACCCTGCATTTATGCCTAATTACAATCTAGTTCACGACTTTTAAAAAATTATAAATTAGTCCCTAACATTTGAGAACCATTTGCGGTCCCTAGGGTTCTGTTATGTCATTCCCAAAATGCCCCTAATTTGTTGTTAAAATCATATTTTGTAGAGATCGTTTTGTTATTTTTGTAAACTTTAGGGATGATTTTATAATTTTGGTCATATATTCAATGTAACACTCATAAAACCTTTAGGAGCATAAGTGTACTTTTACAAATTCCGTTAAGGGAAATCATACCAAATAAAATTTATAGGGACTAAAATGTAATTTTTCAATAATGATGGACTGCGTTGTAATTAGGCTTAAATACAGGATAATCAGACGTAATTCTCCATATATTTTAATTACTAATATGGCACTATATTATGCGAAATATAACAATAATAATAATAATTTTAATAATCAATTACTTCTCCGCACAAATTTAATAATCTCCACAATAATGTAATTATTTATTTCAGAGTATCATGTAAGCGAATCAAATGCTATCATGCATTGAAGCCAAACCAAATTTGATCAATCAAGTGTAGAACTGAAACGATTTAAAGGTGCCCAAAGTTTAAAAATATGATCTTCTCCATCAATTCTTGAATGCAAGCAAGCATTTATCAAACAAATCTTTCGAATATGAAAAATATCAATTGCTATTCACTCGTAATGGCAAACACGTGGACTCATTTATTTACCTGATTATCCGTGAGTTTAAGCTTTCTCATGATTTTAGAATCCTATTTCGACTGGGCCAAAAAAAAAAAAGAAAAGAAAAAGAATCTTATTTCGTCACTTTGCTATTGCCTTGTCAAATTTGAAAATACAAGGAGTTTTTCATTTGTGTTACTAATACTATGCTATTACGAATGTTAGGATACAGTAATAGTTGGAATGACAACATAGTTAAAATTAAATATAAATATATTTTGTAAATTCTAATTGTAGTTACATCAATGATGGTTTAAGGTCCGACCTTTTAAGTTTATTTTATTGAAATCATTTATGTGGTAATCGAGATTCCCTGTTTCTTGAAATCACTTAGCCAATAGGGACAATTAGAATGGATTTATAAACAAAATTATTTTATTCGTAGCTTCCTTAATTATTATATTTTTGGGGTTATTATGTTACTTCTTTAGAGAGTTAATGTTCTT